>JALIZH010016860.1:0-178205 GCA_030522465.1 Rhipicephalus appendiculatus
CGTCTGACGCCAAGTGTTCCCGGTGTTCTTTTTTTTTTCTTCTACACCATGAGTGGTACAGAAGGGAGCCACTTTTTCGTGCGCATCTCAAGGGCAGTTTTCAATTTGAAAGAAACTGCAAAAAGCGCTGCGTGATAGAAAACACGCTCAAGCTGTTCCGAGATCTGCGTACCGCGAGCGGCAAATGGTGCATATAAATAGCTCGCCGTTATATCGCTGGCACGAGCATGGCATGTGGCTGTTTTGGCTAGCGCAGCAGGCTGCGGAGAGAGAGGGGTCGCTGGTTCGAATCCTCGGTCAGGTGGTTTGGAATTTTTTTCCGATTAATTTTTCTTTATGCCTTGTTTATATATACATATACATATCCGGGACATTACGGCGTCGACAGACGGCGAAAGTCAGCCGAGAGAGTCCATACAATTGCTATCGCAATAAAATTCCAAAGCGCACGGCCCGGGTTTAGATGGGGTTCCCGTCAGCCTCATCAATGAACTTGGACATAACACTAAAGAGCAGTGTTGTACGGAACGGCGTTCCAAGGAACGACGTTCCAGGAACTATACTCCATCACACAATTACCTTGCAGCACTGCCGAAGCTACGAGGAGTAAACAGGCAGTGTCCTTGCGCAGCACATAATATAGTCCCGCGCTTAACTCTCATTATCAACGAGGTGCAAGTGTTTTAGCTGTGCTTCTCGCATGACGCGTTACGGCGCTACGTGACAGGTTAGGCCCTTCACGCATGCACTTCGAAATTTCTGAAATAAAACGAATATTGGTTGGAACTGGATGGGACCCCACCGTGAAATACGTCCAGACTGTGACATGGGCACCGGGCACGAGGGCGTGACTGGGAACCAGCATGCAGATGAGGCGGCTCGAGGCTTTACAAATTACCAAGCCACCCCAGACTCTGCAGTAGAGGATCCTACCCCCCTAGACCCTAGCTACGCAGCGATCCTCAAATACTATAGGGAAAATAGACAGATGTATCCACCTCCACATGGCAAACTCAGCGCTTCGGAGGCGACTGTGCTACGAAGGCTACAAACGAACACCTACGTAAATCTGCACACTCTCCACATGATCTACCCCACGGCGTACAGAGACATATGTCCGTGGTGTGGAGCCACCCCAACACTTTTTCACATCACGTGGGAGTGTGCAGAGCACGGAGAAGAACACGACACAAATGGCACATGGGACGAATGGGAGGCGCTGCTGTCTAGCCCGGCCCTAGAAGATCAGCTACGACTGATCCGAAGAGCTGAACGGATGGCTCGTGCCAGTGGGGCCCTGGAATAGGGGCACCACCCTGCCGGACAGACTACGCTTTTCACCCTTATATCCCCTTCGGGACACTGGGGTTCTAGCCTGTCTGGTTTCTGTATATAATAAAGTTGTTCTACTACTACTACTACTAATGAAGAGATTACCGGCTGGTAGTCGTAATAACCACCCTAACCTCGGTGACGTACAGCAACATGGCAGCCCCCCATACACCCCAGACCACCCGCTTCCATCCGAATTCGTGCTTTTTACTGGCTCTCTGTCCGGACAGCAAGAAATAAGTGGCTTAATCTGCCATCGCTTAGTCTAATCTAACGCTGAGGGCAAATCATCAGGTATCTTCATTCGCTATTATTTATATCGCTGGTTTGTTTTGATGCTGCTAGGACTACTGAGGCGATGACAAGCCGTAAAAGTGGTTTGATGTTAACTGAGCAGATGTCGCCACAACATTAGCGTCGGTGATGTGTTGATGCGAAACACCCTGAATGTCTATATTGTTTTCTGTGCCAATCATTTCGTGTTCCACTCCAGAATGGTACGTAACAGCTGCTGAAAGGGCGTCGACCGCACTGACAAAAAAACTCGGTGAAAACGCCAGTATGAACGCTGTTATGAAAAGAACCGCGTTCCTCACAAACGCCAGCGAACACGCCCTACACAAGTGGGTTTCTGAACATAAAGAAACAACGAGGTGGCGTTCCCGCAGAGGTTTTTTGCGTTTAGTACTAATTGGAGGGAGTAAGTATCGACAAGGTAGGCTAGCCGACGCCAAAGAGAAGACGAGCAGACGACGCGATGCGGATGAACACGTC
The DNA here is from genome assembly GCA_030522465.1 of Rhipicephalus appendiculatus. Taxonomy (NCBI): domain Eukaryota; kingdom Metazoa; phylum Arthropoda; class Arachnida; order Ixodida; family Ixodidae; genus Rhipicephalus; species Rhipicephalus appendiculatus. The sequence continues at coordinate 2,107 of JALIZH010016860.1, forward strand.
TCGAGGGGGCTTTCGCCTTTCCTATTGGCTAACAAGCCCTGCAGCTTCCACAGTGCTGCAAGGTACTTCTGAGATGGAGTATAGTTCCTTTTGGCAGGAACGGAGGAACGCCACTGTTCCATTCAGAATCGGTGGAACTGTAACGGTAACTCGTTACGTTTAAGCAGGAACGGAGAGAGAACGGCGTTCCTTCTGTAGACGTTCGACGGTATTCAACAGGCGCACGCGCGCAGCACATCATGCAGAAGAGGGCGGATGGGCGACCGTGTGAGGCGCGAAAATGTAGCGCTCGCCCATCACGTGACTACGATGCATCCTGGTTTTAGGGGCGAAGCTCTTAAAGCGGCACCCGTTCGTCCCTCGTCGTAGTGCGTAACCAGTCTTACGCTTTGACCTCCAAGGTGGTGCCGGTGGGAGATTTCTCCTGTGCGTTGTTGAACAATAAAAAATTCGCAGCGTGCGCGTTAACTAAAAGCCGAATTCTTCTGTCTCTCATTCCCCATTAGCAGCCATTGGCATGTTCCAGTAGGAAACGTTAGTAGAAGTAGAAGTGTTAAAAGCCGACTTCTGCTGTCTCTCATTCCCAGTAGCAGCCATTGTTTATCTCCAAGGTAGTGCCTGGTGAGATTTCTCCTGTGCGTGATTAAACAATAAAAATTTTGTTCAAAACGCCGTTGATTGATGAAATAAACCAACGAAAGACGCCAGATGTTTTCTAAAAAGCAAGACGAAAAGACGCCAGATGTTTCTAAAGCAAAACGAAAAGACGCCAGCTGCTTAACGAAAGACGCCAGGTGTTTTCTAAAGCAATGGTTTTATAATCAAAACCATATCGCGATACAGGTTTGTAGTTGACGATGCTCGTTGCCGTCGGTGTGTGCTCGTATGCAAGAACCACTTAGCTTACATTTCACCGACCACAAAGCGGTCATAATGAAAGGACAACGGAAACCAGCAATAAAAGTTTGATAAAACATTTAATCAATCGTTTCACGTCAATTTTATCGGGCGAATTAACGGAAGAAATTTCAAGGTTTAACCGATGATTACTTCCAGGAGCTTCGCCCAATCTCATCATCATTCACCTCGTGGATCTGCCGTCAATTTTTTTTAGTTCAGGAAAAACCTGCGTTTTTCCGGCGTTCTTGCGCAGGAAAGCGAAAGACGCCGAGACTGACCACGTGCTTGAGGAACAGTTGACTTTTTTTTTTTTTTTTACAGCAGAGATGTTAGGCTCCAGGTTTCCATGTGTCGTTGAAACAGAATTATCATCATCATGAACAGACACGCACTCTTTTCGTCATCGCCGTCCTTTTCTGTTTCTAGTTCTCTCCCCACCACGGAATGCCACTTTTACGACCCGTCGTCATGCCGATTAACGCGCGCCGCGCTTACCCCGCTGATCAGCGCGCCGGCTTGGGCATGTTTTTTAGAGTCGCGAAGAGCAGCGGAAGGGGGTGTTATTCTTCGAATGTTGCTGCCAAAAGGTGTACGTTGTTCTGTACCGCGGCGACGACAGCTTTCGTTGGAAAGCCGCAGTGTGCCCCGAACTTTTAGACTGCAGAACGCTCGGCTGAGAACCGAGGCAAGATACCGTTCCCACGGAAGAAGCTGCGCGTGTACGAGCCGCATACGCGATCACCTTAAAGGGCCCCTCACCAGGTTTGACAATTTTGAGCTGACGAGCGCAATTCATACACTGAGCGTTCACGATCACGTCTGCCGAAATTTGCAACGCTACGCGCCGCGGAAATGGGTCAAATTTCAAGCTGAACGCTGCTTGCCCTTCCTTTCGCGGGCTCGCGCGTAGCCCAACGTAGGCGGTAGTGCTGTGACGTCGGTACTCTACGTAGACGACTGTGCCGGGGTGTCGACAACAGTAGCACGTGACACTGCGAAAATTATATGACACGACGTGTGTAGTTTGTGGAATTTGTTCCTTGAATAGGTGAATAAAACTTGAGAGAAATAATGAGACGCACAAACGGAATGTGTGCGTCTTTTTCATTTTTGTTCAGTGAATTGCAGCGATATGCGGGGGTTAATGAACCTCAAGGAGGTTTTGATGTGCCTGCGTTATAGTACACTCTACCTGCGTTTCGCATGCGTTCGTGTCCCCGCGGTTAGCGCATCGAGCAGACGCCAGCCCTGGAAACGAAAGTAATAGGGAGTTTTCGAATAGCGTACGCAAAGCTTTGCGGTCCTTGCGGTCGCCCGCTATTTCCGTCACTTAACGGGGGCCCGCAAGAGGTTAGCGTATGACGCATGCGCAGTTGCGGCAAACGCAAACGCAAAGCTTTGCGTACGCTATTCGAAAAACTCCCTAATGTTCTGGCGCGTTCGAGCACTCATTGTGCTCATTTGTTCTAGCGCGTCCAACTAAACGTAAATGCGGCGCTGGCTCATGATATCCATCCCGCAGAAACAGGCAGTAGACCACAAAATAACGCTGGTCAACAAGACAACGCCGCACGCGTGCTCGGGGGGCTGGGCTTCTTCGGGCACGTCATGCACACGCGACCTTGCGTGCCCATGACGTGTTGCTCTCGCTCGGATGCCGGAGAAGGTAGGTAAGAGATTTGGCTAGCGAAGGCTACGAGGGGCGAGCGGCAAGGGTTTCGAGCTCGCCTCCTCGCATCATGGTTTCGCGCTGCTTCAAAATACCGGTTTTCTCAGCTCGTAATGAACCGATTGAAAAAATTCTTGTGACATAATGCTCCTCATCGGACACACAACAACTGCCAGCGTCTAACTAAAATTTGTTATGGGGCCTGGTCACCTGCACGTGTACGAGCCGCCTACGCGGTCACCTTAAAGGGGTTGCCTCTCTTGTTTGGAGAAACCTCCCCTAACTAAAAAGGGGCGTCGTCAATATTTTGAGGGCGGAACTTTGTGACAATGCAATGCGCATGATTGGACCCATGTCAATGGTCCCTTTTTCCCCAGGAAGAGAATGAGGGGACACGAAGGGGGATTTAAGCGCAGGATATCGCCCTGCTAATCAGTCTAGTTGCTTGTCAAACAAGGTGTAGAAATAGATCAACGAGTATCCCTTCTAGGAGTTTTTAGTGTGCGCTTTGAATCGGCTGGCTACCTAAACCTAAAGAATAACGCAGCTGCAGGATACGATCATATCAAACCAGCTGCCGTGAAACACGTAATGGACATAATTTGCAGTCCTTTAACTCATGTCGCTAACTGAATGCTCTAACAGTGTGTGTTCCCAGAAGCACTCAAGCTGGCTAGAGTGTGCCCGGTGCACAAAGGTGGCACAGACTACACTTTTAATAATTACCGACCCATATCGGTATTACCGGTGATGTCAAAGATTTTTGAGACAATCATTAACGTCCGCATTGATAGTTTTGTCTGAAAGTGCTGTATTATGTCTGACGTGCAATATGGGTTTAGAAAGGAAAGATGCTGTGAAGAAGCGTTACTCTCTATTAAACATGAAATAATAAATAACATTGAACAAAGATTATACACCATTGGTCTCTTTTTAGATTTAAGAAAAGGTTTTGATTCTGTAAACCACGCCATTTTGTTGACTAAGATGTATGATTACGGGATAAGAGGGACAGCACATGACTTGATTCGAAGTTATTTACAAGACAGGTATCAGTATGTATCTATTAACAATTCCAAATCTCAAGAAATTAAAGATACTACAGGGAGTCCCACAAGGATCTATACTTGGACCCTTGTTGTATAACTGTTTAACCTGTACATAAACGATCTTTCTTACATACCATATTCTCAAAGTGTAATTATGTATGCTGATGATACTAATGTGTTTTTTGCCGGAAAGTCATTGCAAACGTTACAGATTTCAATAAATAATTACCTAAAACTACTTATGTCGTGGTTGCACAGCAACGAACAGCAACTTAATATCAACAAAACTAAATACATCATTTTTGCACGTATTAACAAATCAATGAATTTTAAGTTAACAATATTGTTTCAAGATGTGAAAATAGAACAAGTAGAAGCTCGTAAGTTCTTGGGCATCTGGTTTAGAGGCGATATGTCCTGGGACGACACATGTAGAAAAATTGTCCGCAGAACTTAGTAAAATCACGGGATGCTTTAACAGAATCCGGGATCTGATTCCACTTTGGCTTAAAAAAGTATTATATTACTCCATGTTCTACTCTCGACTTCCATATTGCTTGCTTGTTTGGGGTACGACATACTCAAAAAACTATCAAGAACTGACAATATTGCAAAAGAGAGTCGTTAGATGCTTTGAAAACTACAGAGGTAGGCTTCAAGATTTGCGAACGCATGATTTGTTTATTAAACACTCTTTGCTGAAAGCTAACCAGATATACTACTATAGGCTATTTCAACATATAAAAACGAACAAACTCTACACAGCTAAATCATCCGAATCAAAATGTCGCTATTCCCTACGCAATGAAACTAGGGTAATACCGAAGTTCACAACAGTTTATGGCAGGCAGCATATAGGCTACCAGGTTCCGCAATTATTAAATCGCCTAAGTCCCCTTGATTTTTGTACTTTGTCAAAAAAATCTATGAAACTGTATATTATAGAGCAGGGGTCTCAAACACGCGGCCCGCGGCTCGCACATGTGTCCGTCCCATATTCTTTTATTTTCATAATAAGCATGTGCATGAGCTACACAGGCATGACTGGTCTAAAGCATTGTTTTCTTGAGGCACACAATGTGGTCACCATGTGTTGAAGCGTCACCGTGAAACAAAAACAGTATTTCAGAATTGGCGTCCAGATTTTACTCATTTTGCAGATCGGTATCCACATGATGTTGTATGGAATCCTGGCCACAAATCTTGTTAAGAAATGGCCCGTATATGAAATATGGGAAAAGCTTTCTTTTCAAAGGTAACGTTTGCTGACAATGTGTACGAACTAACCCGCTGCCCCCCCCTCCCCCTCCGCTCTTACCTTCTTCCCTGACCCGGCCCTTGCGGTACTAAATTCTGTGACTGCGGCCCGCTGCCTGAGATGAGTTTGAGACCCCTGTAAGAGAGCATCAAATGGAATATGCATGATGTGTATCATTTTCGTGCCATACTGTTATGGTTTTTTTTTTTTACAATTGAATAATGCAATTCACTCTCGTTTCCTGTTATTTCTTACTTGAGACACAGGAAATTTATTCTACAGATTCTTAACCATCTGTATTTAACTATTGTTTAATGCACATATTTCTTTTGTATTCCGGGCTATTTATCCGGATTAATTTGAATTAAGCTACATGTTCTTTTTTTTCTTCTTCATCTGTTATTAATCTTTTCAAAGTTTCACAGCGCATGGAACGAGGACAAACAAAGACGAGACACACAGAGTGCTCTGTGTGTCTCATCTTTGTTTGTCCTCGTTCCATGCGCTGTGAAACTTTGAAAATATGCAGCACCAACTAGCCCAACGCTCCACCTTAGTGTTATTAATCGTATGATTTGTATACTGCTCATGTGACATTTAATTTGATATGAATGTGTGTGATGTATTATGTATTGTCATTTGTACCGCTGATGCTGAGTGCCAACAGGAGCGGGAGCTCTTTGTCAGACCTTTTTAGCCTTTTGCTCCTGCTCCTTCTTTCTGTAATGGAAACTTCAACTTCAACTTAGCCATTGAGGCCTAGTTGAGACACATCGGCAACGTAGGCATCGGGACTAATCTCAGGTTAGCTCAACCTGCCTAAGATCACCTTCAAGCACTAGCTCCCGGAAGCATCGGCGTTGCAACTCGGACCCATCGACATCGCAGTCGTGCCAGAACTCGTCGGGACTTCTCGCATCCGATCGTCGTGGACGCAACTCTGCCGGTCATCTCACGTATGCCTTCACCTGTTTATACATTCGAACTTTCACGTCTTTTCGGTTTAATTTTATTCCTTTTTTTTGTGCAGTGTTAGTTCAGTTTGTGTATCTTGCAATACTTGTATTTTGTAAGCTTATTGTTTGACTCTAGTTGAAGTGTTGTATTTAGAGCGCTTGTGCCGCAATAGCTAGATTAAAGCTGTTGTTTTGTTGTCCAAACACGTCTCCGATCCTTTCACTGCGTCTACTAGCGTACGGAACGGACCAACCTGCTGTCATTCCCGTCGCTGACTTTGCACCGGCGACGCTTGATTGGCACTTTGTAACACTCCCAGAACACGGGCGCTGATTTGTCCGGCGCGGGATGCAATAACTCTTATGGGGCGAGAGAACGAGTACAGAGAGACCGGAAGGAAGGGATATAGAGAAAGAGATAAATTCTTGGCTACAAAATGTTTTCGGCGAGTCGAGATTCGACACCGCCTATCCATGATCGGGAGGCGAGCTTCGTAACCACTCGGCTATCTAGTTTTTTTCTCTTTCATATTCAACGTAAGCGTGGCACTTCGAAGCAATTCAGTGCAGACAGAGAACTAATATGTTCATTTTGCTCGTATCGCGACCGAATGACGAACACATAGTAGTGAAGAATTCGAATTCATCTCTAGAGCGAATACATTAAAGAACTGCCATTTCCGATTACACAATAGAACGATGGTAAGGATAAACATCTCACCAATGCAATGTACCATTCTGGCCGACCTCCCATTTGCTCGTATACATCTCTTAGCTGAGTAACCATATAATGATGAAGTAGGATGCTGAGGAAATAATTGGCTATGCGTTTTTCTGGAACATGCGAGCACGCTAGAAGTGTATAGCATATCCTTGTATAGTGCAGTATAGCAAGGGGATGGGAAGGAGAAGTGATGGTGAGGAGGGAGGAAAGCAGGGGGGAAATGAGTATAGAAAGACAGAGAAAAAGAAAAAAAAGAAGGAAAGATAGAAGGCGAGCGAACGTATACACAGAGAAAGAGAGAGAGACAGCGAAAAAAAAATATAGAAAAAGAGAAAGAGAAATATATAGTGAACGAAATGCAAGAAAGAAAGCAAGAGATAGACAGAGAACGAAATATACAGAAATATGTTGGCTGACCGTGAACCGGGGACTTTACCAAGGCGCAAATGTGTATACTGAACATTATTTTCTGCTCACACTGAAATATTGAATCAGCACTCATTAAACGCCTAAGTATATATTCCCTTTAGATGCGATTTCCTGCGCAGGAAATTCAATTATATTGGCGCATTGGTGGAGATTTCTATCTGAATATGTGAAGTGCAATATCCTGACTGCGCTTTTGAAGACCGACGTTGAAAAGTGCCACATCTGTTGGACTTGAAATAGACGAGCACGAAAGTTGCAGTTACATGTATGTAGTAAGGCCGGTGGTCTCAAAAAAACTTGTCTAGGAGCGTTTATTTAGATTCTCTTACCTATGTGTAACCTGCTGTCGGCAATGTTAAATTCGTTTGATATATGTAGCTCGATGGGAGCTTTAAAGTGCTCGCTTTATTTCGCCTCAGGATTATTCGACACTATATTTATTAAAAACTCAAATAACCACAGCGCCGTGGTTTGTGTCCTTTCTTCGTCCCGTCTTGTAGCGCTGTTTTCTACTGCAAATCATGAACCAACCAGCCCAAATGCGTACTCTACTGTAATGTTAATGTAACGACACGTTGCAATTTTGGAAATGTAACTGTAACGAGTTCCTTTTGCATTTGACGAACTTGTAACGAGAACTCGTTCCGCAATTGGGAAGGAACGAGGAACGAGCTTTCGTTCCTGTTTTAGAGGAACGTGTACAACACTGCTAAAGAGGCACTATTGAAAGCCGTAGAGAAATGTTTACAGGAGAAGCAAATACCGGACTGTTGGCGAAAAAGTAGAATGAACTTATCTATAAAGGCTAGGGGAAAAAGGATAGCTAACCATTACGTCGGTACTATTCATGTTGGCGATGCGGGCAGTAAAATTAGAAATGGAAATATGGGCCGAACAACGACATTTTGGGAGAACTTCGGAATTGATTTCGAATCGACAGGCGGTTAACCTGTATAGAAATATCCAAAAGAGAAAACAAGCCCTGGTACGTGGCTTTTCTAGACACCACTGGGGCGTACGACAACGTTAATCAGGAAATTTCGTGGAATATATTGAAAGGAATGGGCGTAGGCGACGAATGTATACAGCTTTTGAGGGAGATATACCGAGAAAATACTGTTTGCATAGAATGTGATGAATATGTAGCAAAGAGAACGTTGCATTATCAAGGGGCTGGGACAATTAAAGATGTCCTTTGTCCCCGCTGTTATTCATGCTGTACATGGTGAGAATCAAAAAAGCGCTTCAAGGTAGCAACATTGGTTTTAATCTGTCACACAAACAGGCATGGAAACATGGCATGATGATTGAGCAGAAGCTTCCAAGTTTATTTTATGCGGACGATATTGTCGCGTGGTCGTGACGTGGACGGAGACAGTAGCAGGCTTCTTGAAGTTGAAACTCTTTATTTGGCCGAACTTGTGGCCGCGAAACGGAAACTCAAATTACAGCAAGCAATGCACGCTGTACACTGATATCTGCGCACAGGGCGTCGGTCGTCGATAATCTGATCATCGTTGGAGCGCGCCGGCTTTTATACATCACGCGTTGAACATTCTAGCCTTATCACTGGTCGTCGCGCAAGCTCTGGAATAATCTTGAGTGTTCGCGTGCTGTACGCCATGTTAAGGAAACGATCTACTACACACGTGAAGCTTCTCGAACACTGACCCCCGTATTCTAGAACCGCCCTTCACTCAACGCTCCACCTTGACTTGAGAAAGCCGATAGGAGCGATGTCTCTAGGCGGAACGAGTCACTGCATATCAGCGATAATCTGCAGCAATTCTTGAGAAGCGCGGCGTCATTTTCAGTCGAGCAGCGGCGCTTTGTTCGATTCAGTCAAGTGAAGGACGAAATTCAAGTCGAGGCTTGTTTGAGAATACGGGGGGTGAGGCGCGATCTGCGCCGAGCGTTGCTCACAGTCTTTGTGGGTTTAAACAGAGCACATCAAAATAACACGCGTGGCAATATTGTCTTATTTGCGGACAGTCGAGATGGTACCCGCGGCTCGCGAAATCTAAGTGCCCGCATGACATGTGTGTTCTTTGGCGTAGGAACGCGCATCTAGCGTTCCTTCGAGGGCACGTCTTTTAACGACTTGTCAGTTTTGTGACGATAACTGGAGTAGCGTTATGACAACCACATTTTTTTTTTTTCGTAGTAACCCGGGTGCCGTGAATAAATAATCAATCCACGTTACCTGAACACGTGCACATCGTCGTGATGCTTCTCAAGTACTCGTCAAAAAACAGACAACAATGTTACCAAAAAAACGGGCGCGTTTTCGGCTTATCCCTATTCGCCCCGAGATCGGGCTATAGGCGGCAGCACCGTCACCGCGCTAGTGTGGATAGGCGGCCGGCGGCGCGCATACAAATGTACGCAGCGGCGCTTTTTTTGTGAGCGGTGTGAGCTGGATTCTCGGCAAATAAAATGCGCTGACTGCAGCCTACTCATAATATATATGTCATCCATTGCCGAATGAATGCACGAAGCTCGCCGAACGTTATTATTACTTTTGAGAGAAATGCAATCTGCCATTGAAAGGGATGTATGCGCTTGGCGACTGTCCGCGTTTTCGCACTATGGCGCGTTTCTTTTCGCACTGCTGTAATGTGACTTAATTCATTCTTTGCTTCATACATGCTAGTCCTGGATACTAAAACATGAGAAATCCCATATTCTTGGGCGATGAGCTGAAGTAACCGCGAATACGCATCCGAATTTTTTTATTATTCAGTTTTCGATGAAATGGACGTAGGACAGTTGATAAGCTTAATTCAGGAAAACTACGTGGCTGGCAGCGCTTTAGCGCGTTTGTTCCTACTCCAATAACAGTATAAAAGGTAAACAGTTCAGCACGCAGCTTTCTTCGATTGATTTTCTACACGACAGTGATGCAACAAAAGGTTGGGTTATTTGATGGGAAAAAAGGTTTTTTTTTTCTTTTCAAGCGAATAATATCCGATCCTTCCGTCAGTCTATGACAACGCCACAAAAGCGCCCAAGACATTGTAAAAAAAAAGAAAGAAAAAAGATGACGGTTTGCGTGAAATTATACGACATAAGTCTGAGGCACGCCGTCTGGATTAATTTTGACCATCTGGATTCTCTAAAGCGAACCCAAATATAAGCACACGGGTGTGTCTGTATAAATTTCGCACAAAGCTAAAATTGCGCTCGGCGACTCAAGTTTAATCACCTCCGTGTCATTCCATTTTCTGTTGTTTTTAAACGACAATTTAAGTACCAAAGTGTCAGAATTTACTACACAGAAATATTTCGCTGTAGTGGGACCAGGACGGCACAATAAAAGGTTAATTATCTCAAGCACAATTAAAGTTCGTCGCATAACCGATATGCCACAGCGCCGCAGATAGACACGTAACAACAATTCAAAACTTCGTTTATCACAGAGTCGCTAAAACGCCGCTTTCACGCAATATTTAATACTCCTCATGTTTGGGACGACGCCCAGCGCACTTTACGATGTGCTTCAACTACAAAGCGGCACCTACACCGAAATGATCCTGGAAGAACGGTGGATACACAGCACTCTCGGCAAGTGCACAAACTGATCTTATTGCCGTGACTATACAGCCGAGCAAGGTCAAATGTGTCTGTAGATCGTGCTAGGCAAACGTACAACCAGTTAAACTTGCGCTAACAGAGCGGGACAAACCGCCCTTTGAGGATGAGCATGGGCTACGCGCACATGCTAGCCTTATGTGGCTAGCAGACGACGTGAGGAGCAATCCACACTAGGCGCGCTTCAGACAGTGGCCACCAGGCGGCGACTCCGCTCGATCTCGGGGCGAATGGGCTATAGGCGGCAGCACCGTCACCGCGCTAGTGTGGATAGGCGGCCGGCGGCGCGCATACAAATGTACGCAGCGGCGCTTTTTTTGTGAGCGGTGTGAGCTGATTCTCGGCAAATAAAATGCGCTGACTGCAGCCTACTCATAATATATATGTCATCCATTGCCGAATGAATGCACGAAGCTCGCCGAACGTTATTATTACTTTTGAGAGAAATGCAATCTGCCATTGAAAGGGATGTATGCGCTTGGCGACTGTCCGCGTTTTCGCACTATGGCGCGTTTCTTTTCGCACTGCTGTAATGTGACTTAATTCATTCTTTGCTTCATACATGCTAGTCCTGGATACTAAAACATGAGAAATCCCATATTCTTGGGCGATGAGCTGAAGTAACCGCGAATACGCATCCGAATTTTTTATTATTCAGTTTTCGATGAAATGGACGTAGGACAGTTGATAAGCTTAATTCAGGAAAACTACGTGGCTGGCAGCGCTTTAGCGCGTTTGTTCCTACTCCAATAACAGTATAAAAGGTAAACAGTTCAGCACGCAGCTTTCTTCGATTGATTTTCTACACGACAGTGATGCAACAAAGGTTGGGTTATTTGATGGGAAAAAAGGTTTTTTTTTTCTTTTCAAGCGAATAATATCCGATCCTTCCGTCAGTCTATGACAACGCCACAAAAGCGCCCAAGACATTGTAAAAAAAAAGAAAGAAAAAAGATGACGGTTTGCGTGAAATTATACGACATAAGTCTGAGGCACGCCGTCTGGATTAATTTTGACCATCTGGATTCTCTAAAGCGAACCCAAATATAAGCACACGGGTGTGTCTGTATAAATTTCGCACAAAGCTAAAATTGCGCTCGGCGACTCAAGTTTAATCACCTCCGTGTCATTCCATTTTCTGTTGTTTTTAAACGACAATTTAAGTACCAAAGTGTCAGAATTTACTACACAGAAATATTTCGCTGTAGTGGGACCAGGACGGCACAATAAAAGGTTAATTATCTCAAGCACAATTAAAGTTCGTCGCATAACCGATATGCCACAGCGCCGCAGATAGACACGTAACAACAATTCAAAACTTCGTTTATCACAGAGTCGCTAAAACGCCGCTTTCACGCAATATTTAATACTCCTCATGTTTGGGACGACGCCCAGCGCACTTTACGATGTGCTTCAACTACAAAGCGGCACCTACACCGAAATGATCCTGGAAGAACGGTGGATACACAGCACTCTCGGCAAGTGCACAAACTGATCTTATTGCCGTGACTATACAGCCGAGCAAGGTCAAATGTGTCTGTAGATCGTGCTAGGCAAACGTACAACCAGTTAAACTTGCGCTAACAGAGCGGGACAAACCGCCCTTTGAGGATGAGCATGGGCTACGCGCACATGCTAGCCTTATGTGGCTAGCAGACGACGTGAGGAGCAATCCACACTAGGCGCGCTTCAGACAGTGGCCACCAGGCGGCGACTCCGCTCGATCTCGGGGCGAATAGTCGCTGCTGCTCGCGCCGAGGGGAACATACATATACGCCATGCCGTGCTTCTAGATGTGCAACACGCTTATTTTCATTTTCTCATTGCGTTGTTTCGCCGAAGTTTGAGCTCACCCGTAATACATCCGTTTATTATCCTGCAACTATCGGAGGCCACAAGCTTTTAAATACGACGACGAATAAACACAGGCATCAGTGTTTGTGCTCCCTTCGTTCCATGAACTTTGTATTGCGACGTGCCAAGCGGAACCAGATGATCTGTCAGAGATTATATATATAGAGTTACGCTGAACTTAAAGAATCATGACAAAGTAACCCGAGAGTGATTTTAAGCACTAAAAACTTCCCCATCTCCCGCTAAAGGGAACCATGTGTGGATGCGAAGCAGTGAGGACATGGCTAGCTTGAGCGGGAGAAACGTCGCCGCTCCCGATTCGCGGCAGCGGCCCGGGCGCTCATCGCGGCGCTGCATAGGAGAGAGAATGAGGCGCGCGCGCTCCGTCATTTTCATACCGCGGAACTACCGTGGCGCCCCCCAGCGGAGTATGCAGCTGTCGCACCACCTGTCGCGCGCGCCGCTCCGTAGAGTAGAGGATTCCTAGAGGAGATGACGGGGGGGGGACCGTAGGAGAGGAGAGGGGACGCGCATGCGCTGTGGGGGGTGTGGGACGCAGGCGCCGCTCCGTAGATTAGAGCATTCCTAGAGGAGAGAAAGGTGGGGAGTGTAGGAGAGAGGGGGGAGGGGACGCGCATGCGCTGTGGTGGTGTGGGACGCGGGAACGTGGTGGTGAGGGACGGACAAAGCCCCCGCAAGCACATGCTAGCAAGATCAAGGGATGGAGTCAACGGGACGCGGGCGCCGCTCCGTAGAGTAAATGATTCCTAGAGGAAAGGTGGGGAGCGTAGGAGAGGGGCTGTGGGACGCGGGAACGAGGGACGGACAAAGCCCCCGCAAGCAAGATCAAGGAATGGAGTCAACGTGGGCGACAGACACCACCGGTAGTGAGCGTTATTCTTTGCTTGCACCCACCACCCGCCTAGCCATTGCTTAGCAGCCACTCTGTGCTCTCGGCCATGACTCTGGTGACTGGTGGTGGTGACGGCCTTATTGTACTACTGTGTTCTGGTTCGCATAGTGGCTGCTTCCCTACTTCATGAAATTGACCAGACGCGGGACGGACACAGCCCCGAGCATAAGATGCTTTGCATCTAATACGTGTACATAACGCGCAGCTGGCCAACGGTGTACGTATTCGCTCGTTTCCGTTTACGTATTCTACCAACTTCGCGAGTTGTTCGAAAAGTAAACGCTAGTGCGTACTCCCAGAACCCCACAAGGCCAGCTATAACAAAAAACACTAAACAATTACCCATTTACACGTGCTGCTTAAGTTAAACTGCACTGAAATTCTACTCGCTTCCTATGTATATATCATCACCATCGCTGCGGGAATGTCTCGTGGGCAGCCGCTGCTTTCTGTTTCAGCCATTTTAAAGCTGACAGCTTAGCGATTACTTACTAGCGCCTTTACACTCGCGAAGCATTGCTGTTTTTCCCGTGTTCCGCGAAGAACAGCAATACCTTGTGAACTGAACGTATACGCTGCATACACTGCCGCAGAACCTCACACACCGGCATGGCGGCGAAACATCGCAGACGCTAGACGGCGCTGCGGCGGTGCAGACGACACCGCGCGCGGACGCACGGAACACGCCGCTGTTCGCTTTTCATTTGACGCAGATAGTACCTCAACTCACAAATGTTCGTAGCTACGGACGACGGTAAGGTGTACGCCTCGACAGCAAAGTTGTACGACTTCGTCACCTGGCGAGACAACACCGATGTGCAGAGACTGGCTGAAGCATATTCACTGAAGTGCAGCAGGACTTCCAAATCGTTTTTCCCTATTACATGGCCGGCAGTTGGAAAGCGTAGCCGTTGCGCGAATTTTTCGTAGGCACGACGATCACAAGCGGCTAAATTAGAGCACCGAAACACGGAAATTCACCGTGAACACACTGCAACAACACATGCAATCCCATAAGAACGCCGCAACTTCTTGACACAACCAAGATGGCACCCGGCTCACTGTTGCCAAACGTCCGAGCTGCTTCGGTTCTCGGTACATGCCTCAAACGTGCCGTAAGGAAACGAACAACTGTGCGCGTAACATTGGCCGTTTCAAACCATCCAAGAATGCCTACTGCAAAGTAGAGTTGTTAGGTGCCCACTATGCGTCCGTAAGGCGCCACGTGAACCTATGCAGCTGTTCACTTTGTTGATGCTTTTGCAGCTGATGGTGATTAAATGTCTGAGCGCCTTGCAATGGATGGGCCTTTAAAGGGACACTAAAGCGAAACAATGAATTGGTTTAGATTAACAAACTTCACTCTGAGAATTCCAATGCCATATGTTTCACTATCATAAGTTCATTATTAGGGAGAAAATCAAGATTGAAGTTTTATTTTTAAATTTGGCGCCGTTATCTGCGCGCGTGACGTCAGAAATTCCAAATGTATTTTTCGTATTTTCGCGACATTGGCTCGATGAAATTTTCTGAAACTTCGTATGCTAGGTCTATGGCACCCACAGATGACAATGCACCTCATTTTTGTCGATTAGAATCTACGTAGAACTCAGGAAGACGCCTTCAGAATCTATGACGTCACGGTGTTTGGTGCGACAATCTCACGATGGCGTCTCCACCCGCATTTTTTTCGCGTGTTTTCTCGCTTACCAAGCGTCGTGTCGCGGTAAGAGTGGTGTGTTCGGGATTGTGAGATTGTACTTAACTAATACGCGAAAAATCGTTTTGCCCTTTAGTGTCGCTTTAAAACACCCACTCATTGCGCAATTCACTTTTTTGACGCCTGGCGCGATTCTACGCTTCTGCCACACAATGTTACTTATTTATTTATTTATTTATTTATTTATTTACAATACCTACAGCGCCCGCGTGGGGCATTAGTGTAGGGGGGAGATAACATTTAAAATACATATTTAAAATACATACACAAAAAAGTAATACATTTCAGAACAATAAGGAAAAAAAAAGAAAAATATGCAGAATGGCGACAAGCCATTAACACTGCGGTGTACATAAAAGAGATACAGCTACATAATAAAGATACAGATACAGTTACATGCGTTAACGAGGCTCATTTCACTACATGACATTCATGTAGTGTTTTTTTTTTAAGCAGTTTCAAGCCAAATCGTCAGTCCTCTGATGTACTAACTCCAGTTTCTAAAAAAATGTGCGTGCCCCCCAGGAACAAAGTCTTTTTTAAGATGCACACAGGTACTCTTGCTGTAAAAGCCATGGCAAAGCACTAAAGGACTCTCTGTTCCCTAGGACGGGAATTACAGGTTGTGCAAAAAGCCAGAGACTATTGATAATTGTTTTATTGATTATTTTGATGAAGTGTTCTTTTGGGATGTCCTGCAGCGAACACTGAAAAAAAAAAAAGACTTTGAAATCAGCGCTGTAAACATTAGGTACCTCGATGTGACCAAAAGATAGGACACTACCATATACGACCTAATTTTTCTTGTTGGTCTGCGTAGTCTCTGGAGAGCAACACTGATTTACAGAAATGCTGAACCACCGCAATCAACAAAAAACATCTTTGAGGAACAAGTGATTCATATATGCGGGATATATCAATGTTGTAGTGACGCTCTAGACTGGTTTCCTGTGTTTGGTGTTTAAATATGCCTGATTACTAATCTTTGAAGTGTCATTCTAAATGCAACGGTTTCGTTCCCTATAGTAAAGAGAAAAAAACAATGATGTGGCTCTGTGGCACAACACCTGCTTGCCACACAAACGGCCTGGGTTTGATTCTCACTCCGCATCCAAAATTTTTATTATTTATTTTATTTGCATCTTTCTCGATTTTTCGGTCATGGACAAGATTACCTTTCGCTCACAACCAACGACGCCAACACAGACACTGGAGTTTCTGTGAGACAAGCTCTTTAATGCTATTGCGTTAAAACACTTCTTTTTATATCTGCAGCTATTTAGTAACACCATTCTTAGCCATAAGACCTTCAACATACAAGGCAGCAACAAAGAAAGAGTGCCAGATGTCACTTTAAAGCTCCTGTACTGTTTCACTTTGACAGTGAATAATTTGTCTGTGCCAGATTTGCACTAATGCACACCAATACAATTCACCAAAGGAAAAAAAAGTACTGTATTAAGAAAGGTCTGCGTTGGACAGATTTGGCAACTCAATTTCATCCCACACAAGAATGACTGAAGTATGCAGATATACCGAAGAATACAAAACACCAGCCACTTTGACAATTGCTCCGATGTGCAACAAGAGCAAAATACCTTAGATCTTTATTTTCTTTGCTATCACCAACAATCTCACAAAAACAAAATTCAGGAAAAAATTTCCACTAATACCTCACTCTAAGCACATCAAACTTCCTCTTTAATCTCTTTCAAAACTTAAAGCTCCCAGATTGACACATAACAGAAAACGAGATTTACCATGCATTTCAATCATTTTTCATTTAAACCTTTCCTTTAGCTAAACAGCGCACACCAGGAAAATGGTAATCACAAAAATATGTAGCATGATGTTCTCAAGTACTCTGGGGTTGTCCAAACTCTTTTTCAAACTTGCATATGTGATTAGGCTACAAGAGTAAATCATTAGGAATATAATTTACACGAAATTCCGTGTATCAAGTGAGCTACACAAAAGTACGGACCACCCTATCCTCAAGGTGCGCTTTTCCCTCTCAGCTTTTCTGCCGAGTAGTAATCGGGGCTGAGTTTCACCTTCCACTACCCTCCACATGCACACCGTAGATGGCAGAGCCACCACGCTTTGCATCTGTCTGGCTGAACTCTGCACAACTACTAATTGCCGCCACAAACCTGGAGATTCATGTTTGCTCCTGCGGTATGAACGCTAATGTGCCAATCAGATCGGTCGCACGTGTGGCGTCCTATAACAGGGGCAGCTGCAAACACTGCATGGTGGTATTCTGCCGTATGTGGCAATGTGCATGTATTAAAAGCTTATATATTTACACACCTCACAAAAAGAGCTTAAAATGGTTAGCCAACAATCCAAACGATGTGCACAACTGGCAGGATGGGTGTGTAGAAAATTGTCGAAACCATTTCAGGGTCCTTTTAAAAATGTTTCACATCTATGTAACACCCTATATAATTTTTATATAGATTACGGGCTGAAACAACTTATTTCACAGGCAGCCTATGCAGAAAGTACAAGTTAGCTTATGCAGCTTTGTAATTGATGCAAAAGAGCAGGGTGTTTGAGAGAGGAAGAGAAACAAAGAGGAATGGCAGAAAGGTTAACCAAGCCATGGTTCGGTTGGCTACCATACACATGGGGTCACACAATGGTCCTCAAAATAAATTCTGCTTGCGACAACGCGTATAATGACTATCAACGACCCCGCAAACAGAGGACCCACAAGGGACAGAAAAATGTAGGACTTTTTTTTTTATTATTCCTTTCCACCTATGGCGATGAACATTTTATTAGAAGCATTCATGCTCCCTTGCATGACAAGGTTCTTTCAATCGCTATGCAGAAATGAGCACGAATGCCCACATGTACACAATTTATAGTACAACAATGCCACAGTTTGACATCTTATATTATAGTACCCTGAGCCTTAGAATAACTCCAATGTTGGGAAAAACAAGGGGGCACATGCTAATTTTCTTAACAGTTTACTTCAATGCCTACCTAAAAACAAAGCATTTTCTATTGTTAAAATATCTCATTTGAATCAGAGCTAAAAGCTACATGTATTTACAAGGAACCAATGCAATTACAGATGCCACACACACCACTATACAATGAAGCTGCAATGTAACTTGGGTGACAGCTCACTTGTGTTTTTGTAATTGAGGCACTTTACATCAGAAATGCAGCAGGAAATCGCATCAAACATATTTCCTAACGAACAACTACAAAATTGTAACGATTAATTCTTGAAGTTATCGGGCGAGAATTTATCTATGACATTTACGCAAAAAATTACAACGCTGTGGCTGTGTGGCAACGCACGTGGGCTGACACCACCTAAAAACAAAGCAAAAGAAAAAAAACGGTGGCGTTTTAGAAATGAGGTAACAAATCACCTTCTTAATGCAGTCTCACTAAAGTGCGCAGCAGTTGGCTAGCTTGGAGATAAAACAATCTTAGGAGACTTCTTGAGGTGCAGCAAGCAGCAGACATCACGTGACAACCAGTCCAGTGCTGGATCAAGCAACACAAATCATCACACTATCGCCAGGAGCGGCATGACTCGCACAATCACAGTCGCAACGGAGTGCAGTCATTGAGACCCACAGATGTGTATGTACAAACGGAGACAGCCAGAGAAACACAAGTGTCCACTAGAAGCTGCCATGCTGTCTCGTTTTCACCACTCGGATGGCCCGAAGCGCTGGACCACTTTCTCTTGATCGGCGAGATCTTTTTGTACTTTCTTGCGCATGTAGAAGATGGGGCAGTCACGGCTGCAAGTACAACATAGGAGTAGTCATTTACAATAAAAGTTCATCGTTGCTTCACGGATAGTTGGACTCAAAGAAAAAAAAAAAAAACAGTTGGCGTAATTTCAAACCGCCCATAAAAACAGTGCATAAGCTATCTGTCTATTGCATAGCATTTAGCCCAAAACATCCCAACATAACCTGAACACAGCAGAATCTCTGTAAAAGAAAACTGCTTAAATGCAACAAATAACAGCCCCTCATGTGGTTTGTTTTATATTTGAGGAATGCAAAAAAAATTATTTTGTTAATTTAAAACAACATCATTACCGTTCTTCCACAAACGAAATAGCTGATCATGATGTAGCCACTTTTCTAATTGGCAGGGAAAGCACTGAAGAATACTATTACTGAAAAAACGATTGGGATCTGAAATTTTTTCACAACGCTTTTAAATTGAGATAGCAGTGTTCAAAAGGGACTCGATAAAGCAAGAATTCATCATTTTCATTCACAGCACGTACAATCGCCAAACAACAATTTGGACATGCACTGGAAGATAACTGTATATCTGTAGGGACAGCAAGACTGACAGGCCTACATTGAAAAACAACCAAAAATCATTTTCGAGTAGCATCTCCCCTTAATGCGACATTGCTCTTTCACTTTTTTACTGAAAATAAAAAAGTGAAGCTCTTAAAAGCTAAAAAAAAATATATATATATAATTATACTGCATCACAATGCCAGTGATAATGATCTTACACGCAAATCTCGTCATCTAGTATGTACCTTACACACCTGTGAATTGGCTGCATGTCCTTGTAATGGCACAATAGAAAGCTGCTCAGTCGATCTTGTGTAATTAGCCAGCAAACACACAATTATGCACAATTACTTGGGAACAAGCAATGATTCTCTATCCCAGATGCTGAAAGTGCCATTTCGATAGATGATGCATCAAAGTGCTTGTGGCTTTGCTTCAGAATAAGGACCCAAGAAGTGTGGTGAAGGCTTCTGATACAGAAGGAATGCACCTGCTTGTTGCCAGTCAGACAGCCTGCATATTTCACGAGGTTTACACACAGGCGAATAACATGTTCGGTCCTGAAAAATAATTATATGAATTTTTCGGTGTTGTCGCCAAAATAATCGTATCTCTGCTCAAAACATGTCGCTGGTCATGGCACAACATCCTATGCAAAAAAAATAAATAAATAAAACAACCGGCAGCATCATTATCACCCCCCTCTACCCACCTTGTACAAAGCACCTCCTCGTGAAGGCTCCCCGAGCAGCGCTGGCACTGGGTCCACAGCTGCGAGAACTTGGACTCCAAGCTACTCAGGTGGTTCACCTGCACAAATATGGGTCATCAACTAGGACCCAACCACAAGCAACAGCTCTGCGACAAGGGCAACTCTGTGCATGAGCTTAGCATGTTTGTCTGCAACTTTTCTCTTCCACTATGCTTGAATAGCTTCACACCAAGTCTGGCCACTTTGAGCTGACAAGTGCATTGCTTACATTGCGCACTCACGATTGCGTCTGCCAAGAGTTACATCGCTACGCACAGCAGAAAAAGCTTGAATTTCAAACTGAATGTCGTCTGCTCTTCTCCTCACGGGTGCTGCGCTCTAAGACAGGACGATGACGTATGACAATGATGGCGTTACGTAGGTGAACGAACTGCACCATGCACCAAAGAGAGCCTACATGTCCTCCTCGACTGCCACACGAAGTGGTGGGCGAGGAGGACCTGGGGGCGCTCTAGCGCAGCATAACCTGCTGAGAAAGAAGGAGGGCACGTCTCGCCCACGCATTGTAATGTATGTGTGACATGGCGATGTGTGTACATAGCTTGATCCTCCGGCTCCGGTAAGAGAGAACGCCAGCAAGGAGTTTGGCTTGCGAAGCCTAGACAGAACAAGTGGCAAGGGTGCTAAACTCGCCTCCTGGTTGCACACCGCTTCAAATTATTCTTATCTCTGCTTGTAATGAACCCGTTTGAAAAATTGTTGCGAGAGAATGCTCTCTATTGGGCACGTAATAAGTTCCAATGCATAACTAAGACTTGCTTTGTAGCCTAGTGAGGGGCCCTTTAAACACTAAGCTGAAACAAAAAAATTGAATGCCCCTTTCAGAGAATATGTTCATAACATGGAAGTGAAATGTGTATTCTAACAGGCATTGGCAGGTTCCTCGTACACTAATACTATATAGCACCGTGTTTATTGCTGAGAAGCTGCGGCAACAAGACATCGCAGGCACCCTGCCATCGCACAGCTGTTCACAACAGTTGGAACACATGTGAGACATGTCAATCATCTCGCAATCAGCATACATCCCATAAAGGGGATAGGTGGCCTAGTTGGTACAGATTAATGTCTTTTTTTAGAAGCGCAAACATGCACAACAGAGAAGAGCGAGACATAAAGCTGAAACATAAAACTGAAATTTATTCCCACAAGGTGTAATTAATTACAGTTAACTGCTGATGTTTCGGACATGCTTGAAAATTCGGACGTTATCGCGGAACCGTCACAAGGCCCATAGGCGTCAATGTATAAGAACATCTGAAATTTCGGATGCGGAAACTGTTTGGCGTCCGATTTTTCGGACCTTTTGCCCAAATTTCTGGTCGTAAACGGCATTAATTAAAGCCCAAACCTCTGCCGCGTCTATCATCTCGTAGGTTTGAACCAGCCTTTTCGTGAGTCGATCTGTTTGCAGCCCTAGCAGTGTCCAAAAGTTGGCTTTGCCACAATGTTTACATAGAAAATACGAAGGAGTTACTATCGCGGTACAGTGCGGCGAATGTCTTTACGGATAAGTACCAGGAAAGCACGGAGGCGTGATGGCGGCAGGCAGCAAACTCACCAGTAAGACTTAATTGCTGACAACCGTTTATGATAAGCATCCTCAGCTAACTGCTCGGCATGAGGCCCAGCGAAGTTGTAAGCATACTGCACGTTTTTAATGGGCGACAACCCAAACGCGCCATGCGCCGTTCATGCTACCTCTTTGTGTGACACCGCTAAGTGCGCTGCACAGACACATTGCTTTGAGGAACAAAAGCCGCATCACCGCGCTCGTGTGCGGTCAGGAACTGAGTAGGCATAACAAATACCTTCACGGCAAATACCATATTTACTCGCATAATAGGCGCACTTTTTTTCCAGAAAATCCGGCTCCAAGTTTGGGGTGCGCCTATTATGCGGGGTAAAATTTCCGAAAATTTTATTTCCGACTACAGCAGATACCGCTGATAACGTAAGTCGCCGAAGTCATGAATATCCGCACTACAGCCGAAACAACCGTCTTCATAGGCTACACTAGCGCAAAACGTGTTGAGCATGCAGTCTCGAGTGTCCGAGAATCGGGGCATGCGACGCGGCGTGCTTACAAGCATTCAAATTTCCAAAAATTATCATCGAAAGACCCGCGTTGCCAACAAAATGAACGCGAAAAAAAAAAACTACGAAAAGAAAGTGCCATTGCGGAAATTCGCCGATTACGTTTCAGGCCACCTAGATTATGCGCATTATCACGACCGAAATTTTGTGCGCTGAATGGTACCGATCGTTCGATTTCACGGGCTCACACCCCATATCCAAGACATTGCAATCGAATCGCGAACCACCATTCGAGTGTTACAAGCGCCAGCCAGAGTTACGTTGATTCCGTACAAAACCGCGACCGCCACCGCAAAGCAACCAACGTTGATTAGGCCTAGCCTACCGTTCGGCATGTTGTCGCGGGAAGTTCGTACAAGACAACATGAAGATTGGGCGCCGAAACGATCGCACTCAAGCAGATCCAAGAGCAGCTTGCGTGATACAATGTTTAGGTTCGCGGCCGGGAAATCAACGGCGACAAAAGTCGTCCGAGCTTGTGCAAGTCGCGTAGTGGCAGCTAAGGCAAAAGGTCGCGTCGGAAAGCCGTAAAGCTTTTAAATTTGCGGTTGAGGTAGCAAACGGGATAACGACGACGCTTTTCCCGACAGGAAACTCAAAGCGCACTTGATGGGGACGCGATTGCACGTTCCATGCGGAGGGCGCCGGCGCCGGTGCAAAGGTTACTCCGACGCCCAGGCAACCGCCCTTCTTCCTCACTCGGCGAGCCTGCGCAGCTGGCGCAGCGCTGCCGCGGCAGAGGCCGCGGTCTTTTTACTTTTCTTTTTCCTCGCTAAGTTTAACGTAAGAGGGCGTCGAATTGCAACCGTGTAAATACGGCACAGAACTACTGATCGCGGCCAAGTTCGGGGTGCGCCTATTATGCGCGGAAATTAAAAAATCTGATTTCTCGCGACCAAACTGGGGGTGTGCCTAATATGCGAGTGCGCCTATTATGCGAGTAAATACGGTATGTGCGTACACTAGAACTATGAAGTGCCCCGGTAGTGATGGCTTCGGAGTAGTTGGTGACGTGCTGCACACAACTAGGCACGATCAGCTGCACGACTCCGCTCTTCTGCCACAGCCTTTGTGTTCCGAGTCTTCGTTTCCAAACAGCACATGCGCGAGGCGTAACTTAATCAGCCCTTTGTTGGTATCAGCGGCACTCATCACAAGACGCAAATTTGCAATTGGCGGTTGGCCCGTAGTTAAAAGGGTTCGCGGCACGTACCGAATAGGTTCACAAGAGCCTCGGCGCGCACCAAAATGCCTGATAAGTGCACTGGGAGCCACTGAAGCTATTTCGGACATGAGTGGTGATTTGACCACTTGAGCAGAATAAAAAAGCATGAATCTGTTTTTTTCGGACGATTTTGCGGTTCCTAGGGAGTCCAAAAAATCAGTGAGACAGAATATGGAGAGGAAATATAAAGTGTCACTACATTGTTCACTACAAAAGGAATAAGGAAAAGCACAGGAACATAAAAAAAATTCTAGTAAATTGAAGCGCCACCCAGAAATGAAATTTCACAATGTAATACAGTGAAACCCCGGTTTTACGACGTTCTCGGGACCGCGAAAAATCGTCGTAAAATGCGGACGTCGTAAAATCCAAACACGAAAATTTATGCTCACAAAAACACGTTTAGCACGACGGATTAGCGAGAGACTTCAATGCAAACTACCAACAAGCTCTACAGGGCTCTAAAACCCACAAAAGGCATGTTCACGGGTGATCGAGAAAAAAAAAAAGCCGGGGGGGAGGGGGGGGCATCTTCGCTAAGTTTGGCCATCGCGGCTGCCGTGGCTGTGGCCAACACACCTGCAAAGCGATATAGCAGCTGCGCCAAACACCTGCCGCCGAAAAGGTCCCGTCTCCTCCAAGGAGCAAAAGGGGCACTTGCCCCCTCAAACGATACTAGCCCATTCCCCTACCCAAGCTACACCAGCACCTCCCCCCCCCCCCCCTTGCCCAAGCTAAGATGCTACGCAGGTGCCGGGGACACCCAGCCTCCCGCGTACGCACGCTTCTGGGTTCCTTTGTACTCCCAGCTGCACCCACGGAGAATACAAAGGAACGCAAGAGCGTGCGTAGGCGGGAGGCTGGGGGTCCCCGGCACTCCTTCCGACGCCCTTGCGCCACGAAAGCGGGAAAGAATGGGGAAACCACAACCGCGCCCCTTTACGATGCTCTCGGAGGGTGAGGGGAAGACGAACGAACGGCAGTGGAAAGCCGAAATGAACCGGTTTCCCGAGCGCTCGGCATGCGAAGGGGTGCCCCTCTTGCTGGTGCGACGAAAGACTACCACCCGTGGACTTCCCTTTTGTTCGCCATTGGGTCCCCTCGCTTCGCGGCTGAATCGTCGTGAAACGCGGGTTCGGCGTAAAACGGCGTCAGAAAATGGGGGTTTTTAATGCATTGCGTCTATGGGGCTTAACGGGAAAAATCCGTCGTAAAATGCGGGTCGTCGTAAAACCGGGGGATGTAAAACCGGGGTTCCACTGTAGTTACATACATGGTGCACTCACAGTTTCTTCTTTCTTATAACAAAATATTCAGCAATATCCCCAGTAGTGCACAACTAACAATAATAGAACTAATGTGGATGATAGACAAACAAACATAATTTGCACTTCACCTTTACGTGCAAGATGGATAAGCATAAAATAAAAAGCTGCACCACTCACTTCTACTAGGTAAATCTCGGCCTCCTTCGCCTTGCAGTGTTTGCACACAGCAGAATCTGAAAATAAAAAGATATTAAAGGCAACGCTAATTTTAAAGGCCACTGCGGCAACTTGGCATAAAGAAGAAGCACTTGCAGAGGTTAGGAATCCCTAAAGAAGCGTTGAACATGATTTGAATGTCTTAAAATTTCAACTAGGGAATAAACAATGGTAGATTGCAAGATTACAGTTGGTAAACCCACATTACTGATACCGCTAGCAAAACTAACCACACCTTTGGCTATTGTGTACACCACTCCATGTACACTGTTGTTCTTTCCTGTTCGCATCAATGCATTTTTGGCCATCTCGCCACGCCTTGTGCACCCGTGCAGCCGCCACCTTTTCGTGAGATTACACCCAAAATTACTTGACAATTGGAAAGCTTCCTCTGTTTGAATCTCACGGTGATTACGCAAGTTTGGCACTGAAGCAGACTTGTACTAGCGGACACATTACATTTGTGCAAAAATATCACAGAGCACAACCTGTCTGGAGAAACATCACATGTTGCAGTCACAAGAAAAGGCGTTTTGCACGGATGGTACGCACTTTGATCTTCCAGTACGGCTCGGCAACCGATACAGGTGCTCTTCTTCTTTGTGAAGGCTGCCAGGGCACCAACCTTGGAGTGCACCACTGTCTTGGTGCGCGTGTGGTCACCATCTGCAAGACAAGGCAGGCGAAAATAAGAAGGAAGCTGCCTGTATTGCTGAAAATGTAGCAGTGCAACGAGTATACGGGGCTTCCCAGCATAAAATTCAAGCTAGGAACCTGAACTCTCCATTTTTTTTCTTAATTGGTGGCCCTTTAAAAATTCAAAAGCACTTCATCTAATGCACAAAAATGCAACTATGCAACGTGCATTGCTTCGCAGTATTAGTAAAGCTTCACTGTTTTCTGCTGCTTCTTTTTGCACTTGCAATAATGAAAACAGTGCCAGCACTGTAAACTTCAAAATTTTCGACAATGGTTACGGTACCTTAGAGGACACACATGGTCACACACATGTGCACACAAACACACACAGATACACACACACTGAGACACAATAGCAGAATTTTCAGCTCGTGCCTCAAGCAAGAACAGCAGGTTAGCTTTAGTTTTATGACTACATATCTCATCAGGACAAAAGTGCCTCTTTACAAGGGTCTCATCTCACAATGCCATTTGCACCCTCATCTGCCTTTGCAGAGCAAGGCAAGACAGCCAGTGAGGTGGAGCAACCAAACAACCTGTTGGTGAGGATTACCGCATTTACCTTAATCTAATCTTTTCTTGTCCAATAAAACAGGTTTGAGAACTGCCAGTGTGTAACAACCGCATACAAAACCAAAACTGCGTTCATAGCTCTGGCGACGGCCTACCGTTGGAGGTGTCGGATGGACTGTCATCACCACTACAAAATTGCGACAGAGCACAATTTGTTGTGCTTTCACATGGGTACAATGAAAACTTCAATGTGGCCTGCATGCGTACAATATTTTTCAATGAAGCATGAATGCCAAAACAATGTTTTCATCATGTAAGCTTACTTCAAGGGAAACTTATTTTAAGCACATTGCATTTCTTTTTGTGTGCCCAAGAATCGAGTCCGTCAGGGGCACAGAAAAAAAGAAGCCCTTTCATTTCAATACTATAAGAAAGTGGTTCCGGAAAAATCGGCTGTCAGTACCTTCAGCAACTTCATGTAGACCGAGCTGTCTAATCTGCAGGTGCTGCAG
The DNA here is from genome assembly GCA_030522465.1 of Rhipicephalus appendiculatus. Lineage (NCBI taxonomy): Eukaryota > Metazoa > Arthropoda > Arachnida > Ixodida > Ixodidae > Rhipicephalus > Rhipicephalus appendiculatus. The sequence goes on from JALIZH010016860.1 coordinate 28,770, forward strand.
TTACTACCACCACTCGATGGGGAAAAAAAAAAAAAGAAACTTAACGATTGGTGCAGGGCCTGGAAAGGACTAAAACAGGGGAACTTCCCAATCGGACACTTCTGCTCCCTTCCGTAGCGACCAAATAACTGCCACAAATAAATAGGCAAGGAACCTGCAGCTATACAATGTCCATGCACCATGGAAGCGAGAACGACTGTCACTGCTGGGTGCACTCACGCAGCAGCACGGACTCTGCCTTGGATTCGCCCAAGATAGGCTCGAAGATTCGTAGCAGGGGCTTGCTCAGTTGGTTCTCCAGGTAGTACTGCGTGTCAATGGGCACACTGTGCTCCAGCACGTACATCGGGTCCTCTGACTTGAGGTACGCGGCCGTGCCCTTGGATGCTGCCACAATCACGTACGGCACACGGTCGCCCAGGTTCGGAGCACTGCCAGCGTCTCGCTTGCGCATCCTGCATTGAGAGGGAAGATTTCCCGAAGTTATGATTGAACGAAAGAAAAAAGAAAAGGAAGAAGAACGTTTAAAAAAATCCAAGCATTATACTCCAAAATTCTTTAACAATAGAAAATTATTCAACACTATAGCTTGGGAATAGCACTAAGATGCCCCACTTAGTATTCACTCATAAAATTGGCGTGCTTGTTTCGTTACCTCGGAACTTAAGCCAATAATAATAATAATATCTGGCATTTTACGTCCCAAAACAACATGATTATAAGGGACACCGTAGTGTAGGGCTCTGGAAATTTCAATCACCTGGTGTTCTTTAACATGCACTGACATCCCACAGTACACGGGCCTCTAGCATTTCCCCGTCATCGAAATGTGACCACCACGGCTGGGATCAAACCCGTGACTTTTGGGTCAGCAGCCAAGCACTGTAACTGCAACAACGCCGTGGCGGACAACTTAGGCCAATGGAATTCTGGACTGGGAAAGCTGCTTATCTCAGGCGAAGAATGAACACTTCCTCACTGTTTCACACAATAAACATTTATTCCTCCATTTCAAGAAGGGGGTGAACAAATTATGGGAAAATTTTGCAAACACGTCTTCAGTAAGATCTACCAACATCATGATACGAAAAATATTGTGTTTACTTGATTCTAACAAAGAAATTTGCAAATTATAACAAAAGAAATAAACAAACCGACTGACCAAAAGTGGCAGCAAGTGATGATAAGCACCAATAAACTGGCACAGTGAGGACACCTTACACTTTGACAGACCATTTCAGAATGCTATGCACTGCAGTAAAACCTCATTTTTATGTATCTGCTGGGAATACAGTCGCCGACGGATTTTTCGGACTCCCAAAATTCGGAATTGTTGGATATTTCGGACTTCATAAATGCACCGTCAAGGTTCCCATAGCACTAATGCATTTTCGCGACCGATTTTTCGGACGAATTTATGCCCTAAAGTTCGACTTTCCGGACTAAATCGCTTGTTTTGAGCCGTGCCGCTCGATTTTAAAAGCCGCCATGTTGGATTTTCTGTTGGCTTGGTCGAGTTTGGCTTCCAGTGGCTAGTTGTGTGGCCTCCAAGATCGGAAACGCGCACAATCTTCCAGTTTCTGAGGCCGTGTCCGATCTTCCTTGGCTGGCAAAACCTTTCTTTTTCGGTCAGTCTTATCGTCATCATTAATACGCCGGTAGGCATCCGCGAGGCCTTTTTAAATGCGAAGCATTTCTTAGCGAACTTCGGCGACTTTGAGCGTATCTATCTATCTATCTAGCCGCCTACGACTTTGTGCTCTCCTGGCCGTATCGTTAATGGGATTTATACCAAAATTGGTATGGCATAACATGACTGTATGACAAACATGAATGACTGGTCATATCATGAAAATCATGACTAACCTGTCATGAAAAGTGTGATTTACATGCCAGGGCCATAGTGCTCCTGAGGCCGTTTTCTTAACTTGATATATCCAAAAATTGGTACGATGAGACATTTATGCATGACCAACATAAATGACAGGTGGTAATATGAAAATCATGACCTCCATGTCATGCCCAACATGATTTACATGCCACGCTCATGGCGCGCTGACGGCCGTTTCGTTAGCTTGATATACACCAAATTTGGTATTGCGTGACGTGACTGTATGATGAACATAAATGCCAAGTGGTAATATGGAAATCATGACACGTCATGTGCAACATGACTTGCATGCGACGCTCATGTCACGCTCGCGGCCGTTTCGCTAGTTTGATATACACCAAATTTGGTATTGCGTGACGTGACTGTATGACGAGCATAAATAACAAGTGGTAATATAGAAATCACGACATGTCATGTGCAACATGACTTGCATGCCACACTCATGACGCTCTCGTGGCCATTTCGCTAGCTTGATATACACCAAATTTCGTACTGAGCGACGTGACTGCATGACGAGCATAAACGACAAGTGATAATATGGAAGTCATGCCATGCCATGTGCAACATGACATGCATGGCACGCTCATGACACTCTTGGGGCCATTTCGCTAGCTTGATATACACAAAATTTTTAAGGCGAAAGCCTTTAATGTCTCATGCTCACGTTCGTCCGTCCGTCCCTCCAGCCGTGCCCTGGCACGGTGCCAGGTGGACGCCGGGGCGCACAAACGAACGCCGGTCGCGTTGGGCTCTATTGCGCTCGCACGTAGCTTGCGTAACGTCGCTTTGCCCAACGTCTCTAATCATGCAAAGAGGGAGACGCGCGCATCACGTTTCATTCTGACCGACCAAGCCTCAGGGGGGCACAGGCGTTTGAGGAACACACTTTGGAATGGACAAAGTGTCGGTCAATTTAAACGCTGGAACGCGGATGGCGTCTGCATGATACGCAAAGCGCAGAATACGAACGCATGCGAAACGGAGGCAGATTGGTCTCGCGTCTCACTGCGATTCGAGGTAAAAAATTAAGCGAACATAAGTGGTAGGTGCTAACATAAAAATCTTGGCATGCATGTCATCCACGATGCCATTTATATGCCACGCTCATGGTGCGCTTGCGTCCAGTTCGCTAGCTTGATATACACCAAATTATGTATTGCGCGACGTGACTGTATGACGAACACATGTGACAGGTCCTAACAAGTACATAATGACATGCATATTATGTACAGCATGATTTGCTCCTTGCTGGCTGCTTCGCATTACATCGATTGTCACAGTGTGTGGGATCTGCCGTTTTTTTTTTTGTTTTTTTTCTCCTCGGTGCGTTTGTTTTTCCGGTTGTCGTGCTGGTGGTGTGTCAAGTGTGTTTGGGGCGTCGTGTGCGTCACATGTTTCCTACTGTTGCGGTTGCTCAGTAGCACGCAGTGGTTATGGTGCTCGGCTACTAACCTGAAACACGCGGGTTCGATCGCGGCCGCGGCGGTAGCGTTTTGATGGAGGCGGAATGCTGGAGGATCGTGTATACTGTGCGGTGTCGGTGCAGGTAAAAGAACCCCAGACCGCGTCGTTAAATCCCACCAAACAGGCGAGATGTTGCATGCATCTTTTTGCGACCGGCATCAAGTTTTGTTTGCTTGGTGCCATGGAGCCACCAACTGTGCCGCCCGCAACGGTCGGCGGCAGCGATTGCCAACGCGCTGACGATGTTACCATAGCCCAAATACAACCAAATCTGCTCGTCTCCAACCACAGCATGAAGCATGACATTATTGGGGATTTTTTTAGACTTCTCTGATCTAAATAAACTTCATTTTCATGTCTTAACCATTTTTTCGGACTGTTCGATTTTTCGGACTGTTTCGCTGTCCCCGCCAGGTCCGAAAAATCGGTCGGTGACTGTACATAATACCGTATTTACTCGCATAATAGGCGCACTCGCATAATAGGCGCACCCCCAGGTTGGTCGCGAGAAATCAGATTTTTTTATTTTCCGCGCATAATAGGCGCACCCCCCAACTTGGCCTCGATCAGTAGTTCTGTACCGTATTTGCACGGTTGCAATTCAACGCCCTCTTACGTTAACTGAAGCGAGGAAAAAGAAAAGACAAAAGACCGCGGCGGCGTTGCGCCAGCTGCGCGGGCTCGGCGAGTGTGCCTGGGCGTCGGAGTAACCTTTGCACCGACGCCGGCGTGACTCCAGCCTTGCCGGCCGTGCGCGCTCCGCATGGAACGTGCGATCGCGTCCTCATCGAGTGCGCTTTGAGTTTCCTGTCAGGAAAAGCGTCGTCGTTATCGCGTTTGCTACCTCGTCCGCAAATTTAAAAGCTTTTCGGCTTTCCGATGCGAGCTTTTGCTTTTGCTGCCACTACGCGGACTTGCACAAGCTCGGCGGACTGTTGTCGCCGTTGATTTCCCGTCCGCGAACCTAAATATCGTACCACGCGCGCTGCTCTTGGATCAGTGCTCGAGTGTGATCTTTTCGACGCCCAATCTTCATTTTGTATTGTACAAACTTCCCGCAACATGCCGAACCGGCTAGGCCTAATCAGCGTTGGTTGCTTTTCGGTGGCGGTCGTGGGCGATCAAAGTTGCTGTTTTGTACGGAATCAACGTAATTCTTTGCGGTGGCTCTACTTGAAGGAAAGGGGGGCATGGGTGGCGGTTGTAACACGAGTGGTGGTTCGCGATTCGATTGCGATGTCTTGGATATGGGTGCGAGCCCGTGAAATCGAACGATCGGTACCGTTCAGCGCACAAAATTTCAGTCGTGATATTCGCATAATCTAGGTGGCCTGAAACGTAATCGGCAAATTTCCAGCGTAGTTTCTTTTTCCACGATCATTTTGTTGACAATGCGGGTCTATCGATGTTAATTTTTGGAAATTTGAATGCTTGTAAGCACACAGCATCGCATGCCTCAATTCTCGCACACGCGAGACTGCATGCTGAACACGTTTTGCGCTAGTGTAGCCCATGAAGAAGGTTGTTTCGGCTGTAGTGCGAATATTCGTGATTTTGGCGACTTTCGTTATCAGCGGTCTATGCTGTAGTCGGAAATAACATTTCCAGTTTTACCCCGCGTAATAGGCGCACCCCGAACTTGGAGCCGGATTTTCTGGAAAAAAAGTGCGCCTATTATGCGAGTAAATACGGTATAACTACAGGAAGTGCTAGCGGTGCGCGAATATTCGAACTTTCGAATATTTTTCGAATAGTGCTAGCTATTCGATTCAATTCGCACCGGAATTTTAGAATTCGAAGTATTCGAACTTCCCGAAGACAAATACAGTCAACGTGCAATTGGAAGTGGCCCCTTCAGATTTTCAATATGCTTCACCTCATCACACTCATCACCACATTCCAGGGCAAACTGAATCGAATAGCGTTCATATTCGAAATTTCGTATATTCACACACCCCTAGTAATTTCACTTCAAAGTATTAGAAAAATATTTAACAAATATTCGACAACTATTTGAAAAATATTCGATTTTATTTGCAGTCAAATTTCAAGAATTGAATTCGCTTCGCACCCAAAATTTTGCTATTTGCACAGCACTAGTAAATGCTACTATGTTGCCCCTAATTAATTCATATTTCTGGGCAATTCAGACCAAGCCCATGGAGTCTACCAAGCTGACATTTCGAAATTCCCTGAGTTTTCCCAGGTTTTCCCTGAGTGATTTTGCTAAAATTTCCTGAGTGAAAAAAAATTTTTTTTGTCAAAACAGGCTGACACCATGTCACAAGATGATGTCATGCTTTAGTATGCATGTTCAAAAATAAAACTGACTTAATCCCAATTAGAATAGTACAGAGTACATCGATATAGCAAAGTCAGTAAAATGGGCAATTTTACGTCATTACCGTATTTGCACGAATATAACGCGAGTTTTTTTCCAAAAATTTGCGAGTTAGAAAGGCGCCTCGCGTTATATTCGGGTTCGTGACAAAAGTGACACAAATATAGTGCGAAATTTTTTCGAGCCCTTTTTTTTTTCTTTAAAATCTTTGTCCCTGTAACGTGCGCCGCACGTTCCAGGAATTTGGCGGGTTCGTTGCACCATATAGCACATTTTATTCCAACTTGCGCCTCCAGTGACGGCGCGCGGGAAGGCACCGTGGCGCCGACGCCTGCCTGGCGTCTCGGAGCACCGCCGCTCAGTACGGAAACCTCGTGCGTACTGCAGTCGACGCACGCGCCACCACGGTATGCTGCGGCGATCGTATTGAGCCGCTAGCGCTGCTAGCGCCACGGGAGCCACAGTGGCAACACCACAAAACGTGGACAACAACAGTCATTTCGGACGCCTCGCGCTCGCTCGTCGCTGTGTTCGGATCGCAGTTTCTTCCGCATTGCCTGTCACAATGAACAAGAGGAATCAACACACTGCCGCGTTTAAAAAACAGGCGATCCTGCTGGCCGAAGAGAGAGGCAATTCAAGTGCGGCGCGGCATCTCGGAGGGACGGAGTCAACCGTTCGAGGCCTGCAGTTCCAGCTTTCCCGTTCCAGCTTTCTCGTCTGTTTTGCTAGTGTCTGTGGTGTGCCGGTGTCACTGGGGCGCACGTAACCCACGACGTGCCTCTTCGCGGTTCTCAGTATTTTGCCAGCGTCCGTGGAGTGCCGGTGTCACGGGGGCGGCCGTAACCCCGAGTCTGACAACCGATGCGACACCAAACAGAACCCTGCCCCAGCCTCGAACGGTTGACTCCGTCACACCGAGATGCCGTGCCGCACTTGAAGCAGCGAGGAAGAACAATCAAGCGAGCAAGTGATTCTATCATTTTCGACGGCTATAAATATAAATAAAGCTCTGCGGGCGACCACTTTTTGATTGCTGTTTAGAGTTGCATCACTTCGCGTTATAATCGTAATAAACTTTTTTTTTTTTTCGTTGAGACCGATAGTACCCCCCCCTCGCGTTATATTCGCGGTCGCGTTATTTACGTGCAAATACGGTATATCAAAACTTCGTTAACTGAAATTCGTCTTTTCATGCAAAGCATACGTGCCCAAGGATTCATTTTTACACTAAAAATGCTGCAAGAATGCTCGACTAATGCGGTGACATGAAAAGCCTGTTTTTTTTTTATGCAAAAAAAAAATTGCTTTTGTAGAACCTCAGATCCTGCGACCACGATTTGATGCCGCACCGGTGCGGCACTCATAAGGACGAAATAATTGCAGGTTTGACGCACTGTGCAATTGCGCCTATTCTGCTGCCGCTACTTGTTATCAAAATGTTGGGTGTTGCCCACAGTAGTGCAACGCCGATGCTGTCATGTTACCCAGCTGTTGCTCTCCACTCAGTCCAACAAGCGCACAACACCGAAAACTGTACGTTGCACGCTAGAAAAAAAAAATAACTGTTTCGCCGCAAGGACGAAGCAATTAATATGATAACAAAAAATTGGAACTTTGAATGAATATAGGCTACTGCAGCCAGGGGCGTAGTTAGAAATTCTTTTCAGGGGGGGATGGGAGGGAGGGGACTTAATCATGCTTTATACATGTTCGTGGTTGCATTTCTATCTGTGTGTGTATTTATACACATGCAAACTAAAGAAATTTAGGTGGGGTTTGAACCTCCAAAACCTATCCTCTCTACCCCCCCCTCCATCCCCCCTGCTTGGCTGTGCCAGTGATAGTGGCTCACTACTACAAAAAACAAGGCCGCTGCAGCAAGCAAAGTGATCTGTATCTTCAAAGGAAACTTTGCGACCAGAGCCCAACACGTACTAAGGTATGAGCCGTCTACTCATCCCCTCTTGAGAATGAAGCAAATATTGCAATTGATGCAAGTATTGCAATTCAACTACGTCGCAAAACATCCCCACTGTGCCATTAGCAGCAGTGCGACTAGTGACTGCAAGCTGCAGCTCCAAAAAATATTGGTCGACTGCTTAAGACTTGTTTCAGCAGTGCCCTCACAATACAAAAAAAAGGGGCTTTCCCTTACAAACACGCCTGTTGGTTGCACTTACTCTCGCCTGGAAATTTATTATATTCGCCACAGAATCCCAAATAACATCTTCGAAGCTCAGGATCACAGGGTGTGAGAGCTTTCCGGTATCCACTAACAAACGGCGGCGTTTGTTTTCACGCTGATCGGAACTGCTTGCAAGATACCAGCCTTGTAGAGAACATCCGCTTATTGAACGATCGCAATTGTTTGCATGATAACTGAGAGCTCTTTACATCTACTGCTACCACCTCCACGACTACTCATGCTTGTTACTTGTCACGCAGCGATAGTAAAAACACCACAACAGGCACTAATGCACGGCATGCGCTACAACGAATGCGGAACTACACTGCGTAGTCACAGAACACCTAAATAACAGTGCGCAATTTGATGTGTCGTGGTTCATGGTTTCCGCATGCCATGCATCAGCACGATGCTCTCCGATTTCGTCGCCCCGAGGTCGAGGAGAGCAATGAGGTGCACCTTTTCTCCGCAGCTGCAGGGGCCGCGCGATTTGAAAAATGTAGGCTTGTGCGAATAGCGAATTTTAGCTTCGAAGCGAATAGTGATTTTGGTCGAATAACTTCTAATAGTATATATCACATATTATGAAGAAACATGGGCATATTTGTCATGACCTAACTAACCTGCACAATATTTTTTTTGAATTGTGCAAATGCCTTTTTTTTTGGTTCACAGGAAGTGGAAACAACTTTGAATAGTAGCAAGATTTGACTTTCGGTAGAATGCAAGTGATGAGCTGTAAAATATGTTACGTTTTAAAATTTACGATACTTAGAGCACATAAGCCGGTATAACAAATAGGTATTTAAACTTAAAAACGATGAATCGATGTGAGGCTAATATGTTCATTTAACCTTTAAGAGGGGCTTCGCGGCAGTGCGGATTTCCCCTGATTAGGTGTTTTCACGGCTTAGCACCCCTTCACTGCGGTGAAACCACCTTTACAGGGGGGTCCCATGCGAACCTATTTGTTTATTTCGAATACTTCGAAATTTTCAATAATTTAAATTCCAATTGAAGAGAATTCGAACACTGTAATATTCGCACAAGCCTAAAAAAACGTGTTCACAAAATATTAAGCCAGCGTTACCGAGCCTTTCGTTCCCTTAAAATGAAGTTACAGCGAATTTCCCTGATGGGAGCACAATTTCCCTGAGTTTTTCCTGAGTTTTTCCAGACAATCAGAAATCCCTGAGAATTCCCGGTTTTCCCAGTCGGTAGACACCCTGCAAGCCGCCTGACCCAGCCGTGCTACGTGGAGCCCCATGTATTGAAAAGCTCATCATTTCGAATGCTAACTGGATTTGCCACCAATAATTTGAATTGTGTGCTGCTATAAATAGTTTGTCATCACTTTTCCAGTTAGGTGACAGATGTCGTGAGGTACTTGTTACTATCATCGTCATTGTTGTCGCTGCACTTTCTGCGCTTGGCGGCCGAATCTAAAGTTGCAAGGACATCAACATTGACGTTAGCAGCAACGTGGTTGAGGCAAAGGGAGCACCATTCTGGTCGCGAAAGTTCAGCCAGAAAGTTTGGAAGTAGCACCGTTATTTTTTTGTTGCACACATGGCAGGACATGTCTGTCACAGTAACTGCACACGCGCCCCCCATGTCGTCACCACGTGACAAGTACTGTGTTACTAAAAAGTTGAAAGAGAAAAATGGAGATCTTGCAATAGGTAGGAAATAAGAACAAGAACGAAATAGCCAAGGAGCACAACATCGTGACAGGCATGCTGTCAACGTACATCTGAAACAACACGACTAAGCATGCCTACGAGGCTGAAACTTTCACAAAGGACCAGGAAAGGATTCGTTTTGCTAATCACTCGGACTTTGAGAAAGCACTGATCATGTGAATGAAAAGAACGAAGAAAAGAAGGAGCCAGGACATTGCCCTGAGTGGCCTCGTCATTATAGCAAAGGAAGCCAATTTCCCGCAGTGCCTGAATACCACTGACTTCGCCACTCTGGAAGGATGGTTCCACTGCTTCCAAGATGGGCATGACCTTGTTTTCCACGGTGAAACGAATGGTGTGCTACACAACTGCCGTAGGTGCCTGAACATGCCCCAGCAGTGAGTGCGAAAGCTGGACAGGAAATTTGAGCTGAACAAGAGGCATGCTCTCCTAAATACTGAAAGCTGCTCAGCCCACAAGGAGGAGGCCGAGTTGAGAGCTATGTTGGGCTACAGTTGAGGGCTACAGCCAATGTCGCACAACCACAAAGTAACAACAAAATACCCGTGTTTTCATGCAGTGCCAAGTCAAGAAATTTCATCAGAATACTGCTCTAATGCTAATCAAAGTGACAATGCAATGACTCAACAAGCAGTCGCCAAACTCACCGGTGTGCCAGTTCCACGTGAGCCTGCTTGGCGGCATACTCTCCGTCGTTCTTCGTGAGCTCCTTGGTGATGACTAGTTGCGAGATGTCCACTCGATTGCACAGCAGGTCTGCGATTGTCTGCTTCGCAAAGTCCACTGCCCCATCAGGATCCCTGAGCAAGTGGAATGGTTAATTAAAGTTACCGCAGAATCAACAAAAAACAAAGCACATCAGCATTTTCCTCCCAATCATAAGGCACACGCCTTTCTTTAGAAACTGAGTCCATGAGTTGACTGCACGTTAAACTCAAACAAAATGTTGCAATACATGAGGGTTCCAGATTGCCTAGAATCAGTTGCATGCTCTCCTTCTCCGTGCTCCGAAGGCAAGGAGGACATTGAGGTCACCCTTTTCTCAAAGCCATTGCCAGCAAATATGTTGCTCCGCTTTGCGCAGTATGCAATTTCAAAAACATGTTCCGAAAAAGCTCATCAAAGTGAGGCATATGACCATTGGCAACTGCAGAAGTTGCATTTTATTATATTGGATTCCTCTATGGCATCAGTGAAACTTTAATTGATATCGCGCATAAATAAGTTTCTTTATCTTGAGGTTGAAAGTACACGGTGTTCTTTAGACATGGTGTTAGAAAAACTGAAATATTTCATTATATAAAAGTCCGTTACATCATGCTTTAACTGTACTACAAATACAATATTAAATGGAAATTCGGAACTTTAAAATATTGCCACAACTCTACTTGTACAGATTTTGTCACACAGCCAAAAGCGCTTAGAACCACATTTAGCAATTGCACAGTTCTATACACCATCAGTTATGAAGTCAGAACTGTTTCTCCTTATGTAACATTAGTCACACTGCATCCAAGTGTTCACTTGTGTTATGCGACGAAAGAATTACAAAACGAGATGCACATGTGGAAGCGGAGCTTTTGTGTTTTTAGAACGAATACACCAATCTTTCTGGTGAGGAGTTCTTGCAGCAATCGATGCAAGAGGTTTGCACACAATCGATAAACAAAACCTGCAAATACGCCCACCTGTTGATGAGGATGCGCTCGAGACAGGTGTTGATGAGGTTGGCCACCAGGGGGCAGTTGTCTCGGCGCACTGTCTCAATGCCTTTACAGTCCATCTTGTCGTACGTCTCTGGCCGCGTGTACAGCAGACCCGCATAGCGCTTCTTGTTGATCAGCAGATAAGGGTAGTACACCTGGTGGGGAATGGATAACAGAGACAAACATGTTTTCATCACTTCGTCGGCAAACACACTCGGTGGTCCACGAAAGTACCAATGCCAGAGCTGGATGGGAGTGAGAGAACTATGGATGAGGGACACTGTCGTCGTGATCTCCCATAGTCCTTTGAAGCCACGTTCTCTACACGCTGACAGCAGACAATGTTGCCAGACAAGATGCAACGGAGAATGCCTTCATAAAATACTGCGCAGATGTGTCGCTATATCTTCCTTGAGAAAAAAAAAAAAAAGCCCAGTAGTCCTGGACCTGCCAGGTGGGCGTGGCCTAATTACAAAAAACACTCCCAAATCTTTGATGCCATGATGACATTTATGTGCAGAGATTTCAAGGTGCAATTTTTCTTTTAATTTAAAAATGAAACTGACTTTCATTTTCTTTTTTTTATTACTAAAGCTATGGTGCAAAAATTAATGAGTAGAGTTTTTAAACAATAATTTATCTGCCAATATTGATTCATTGTTTCCCTTTAGCATCTCTTAAAGCTTGTACATGCATTTTTCCCATCCACTGGCCCCTTTCTTTGGGCAATGCTCGGACAAAGCTAGCCCGAGTGCCTTGCACATATAGCAAGCATACCCCCCTTTTGCTAATTCTTTTCCGATCACCAAGCAGAAAAGTGGTTCCTAACACTTCAGCGTGGTCATACTACGCTGAGCTGCACTTATCGGAAGCCCAAACCGATAGAGAGGTGCCCCAAACCCTCATGAGCAGACACAATGGTCAATGCGAGAGTGCGCAGCATTTCTACGGGGAAATTTCCCTTCGAAGCGTGTCAAATAGATCCATCCTACCCACTGCCATTCAAGCGGAGTCTTTCTGTATTTCAACCCATGGCACAGGAACCTCTTCGTTGCCTGCACGGGCCCAGAATAAGCTGTGCTGCTGGAGACAAATAGGTAAAAATTTTTAATTTGTACCAACTTCAAACTGCTGGAAGGCAAATTTTAAAAATAAATTGTGTGAACTACGCTGCTAAACAAATAGGAACTTTGGTAACATTACCATCTCTCTTTCTTATCTTGATGCATATAAATCATGTTTCTAGAATTTTCTTGTCTTTTAAGTTTTACGGACATGCTGTACAACTTGCTAGCAAGAATTGTATGAACGATATTTTATTTGCGCACACTATGTACATTGAAAGCACATAGTATGTTATTTAATCTCTGTCTTATGTTTTATTTTGGCAAATAACTTTGCTGTCATTGATGTGATCATCATTGTACAGGTTTTTTGGGCACCCTCAAGGTATCTGCAACATCTTTTCCCAAAGGACCTTGGACTTTATGTCAGAAGAGAGATTGACCTGACCTTAAAACAGAAAGAAAATTAAGCTGTTTGTTAACTAGTGAGCAATACTTTGTGTTTCTTGCCAACCAACGCCTGATGCCTTTGAGGACAGAGTGTGTGCATGCCACAGTGTGCTAGATTACACGAGACAATGGCCAACATGGCTCCGAGGCTTGCCAAGCCCGGACACACGCTGGCCTGCACTCCTCTGAAATACGGCCACTGCAGCTTTAACAGCAGGCAACTCACCTTCTCAAACTCAAGGTTGATGGGGCGTACAAACTTGGCAGTGACGTAGGTCGCCGCCTCACGGCCAAGTTCCATGGCCTTCTCCAGTGCATCAGTGCCGAACCGGATCATGACAGAGTCCGTGTCGCCATAGATGACCTTGGCATCGTGCTCATACCCATTGGCCCGCGTGTACCGGGCTTCCACCTCCTGCTTCGTCTTCTCAATCATGGTTCGGCCAAATGCAGTGACGCTCTGCGACCGAGGGAAAGCAGAGAATGGTAAGTACAGTGAGCTTTCTCTCAGGATAGCTGCTACAGGATCCCACTTCACTGTTTTCTTTTCTTGTTGCCCTCAGTTTCTAAGAGCGAAGCTCTTAAAGCTCGAGGTAAAATGTCGGGTGTCCGCAAAATGCCCTCCTCGCTGTTGCTTATCAATAACCAAGCCACAGTTGCGCACCACCTGGGTTTAAGCTCACCTAGCCGCACATGCGCCGAAGAGCAGCCGCCGCCAAGCCACACCCACAGACGGAGACAGTCCGCGCAGCTGCCGCACCGAGTTTACCCAGTGTGGCGCGAGCTGAGCATAAGCAACGAAAGGTCTGCGCTTCTACTGGGGTTGTTACAGCCAGGTTTGCACGTTAGTTTCTGGCGCTGGAGTTTGAACATTCTTGCATGGTCTGTGACAGGCTGTGGTCAGCCCTAAGGTCGACCAGCTTCACTGTTTCTTAAGCTTTACATGGCTTGTGTAAACTTCTTCCTTTTTTTTTTTTTTGTAGAAAGACAAACTGACTGGATTGATTGACTGACTGATTGGTTCTATGACTGATTCTTGCCCAAGTTGAATGGAGCATCGCAGTTTGCGTGGCAGATGCACAGACCGTTTCGACTGTGATCGAGCCATGACCAGGATCAAATTTCTTGACTTAGATAAGCACCCTTCTGCATCTTGCACAAATAAGCCAAATGCTGGCAAAAAACATGATCCTGATCAGCCTTGATTACGACTGAAAGTGCACAGCGTGAAACTCGTATCGGCGAGACTGGTTTGTTGGAGCAAATGCATGCAGGAACCTTCAAAATTTGAAGACCTTCTAGACTCACCTTAGAGATGGCAAGGCAGGGTAATTTGCCAACCTGTGCACCAGTGAAGCCATAGACAGAATTGGCACTGATCTTCAGAGCAAGCTGACGGCCATCGAGCACCTTTTTGCGAAACGGATCCGTCTCATTCTTCAAGTCAGTCTTAGCCCTAAGCAGTGAAAGGAATGAGTGCACGCTTAGCCGAATGTTTGTTTTTTGAGCATTGACACAAATGCTTTAATTTTTCTGGCAAATCAACGTCATTAAACGAAACCCACAATAACAATCATGTTATTAATAGGTCTCGGACGAGACACACATGCTGTGTCAGAAACCCCACATATGTTAGCTTAACAAGCTGAACCAACCTAAGTGTGCCAAACTAAGCGTGCTGTTTCATCGTGATTCTCACCATCGTGCTAAGAGAACAGCTAGCCCAACTATCAGTTCACTAATGATTCCCACAGAAGTGCAAATTCTGCATAGGATCTGCTGTATAGACTTGAACATAGACAATGAATTATTAAACATGTTGTAAACTGCTACGTCACAACATCATTAGGGAGGTTAACTAGACTGCGTCCAATTATCTTGATACCCCACACCTCCACCACTTGTGACGTAGCAGTTTACAAGCCTTTAATACACCTTGAAGACGTAGTGAACCAGTTACATAAGAGGCACAGAACAATCTCAAGAGGTGTCCCCACAAGCGATGATGATGAACACTGTGATGATGATCATATACAGGTACATGTACAATATTGAAGCAAGTAAAGTTGTCTCACTGCTATTACAGCATAAAGAATACGCGTTTATACATGTTAAACGCACACTGAATGTAAGACGGCTCTCTCATCTCAAGTGGGGCTTCATTATACATTAAAACCCCCCTTATTAGAGCTACATGCCAAGGTAGCAGTTCTTATCCCTTATATGAGGTGTCTCTTATAAGCAGAGCACCCTATTCTCATTTACCGATCAGCCACTATTTCGATGTAGGCACACTGGTCTTTCATGTACCTAATTGTTTGTCACATCAGTGTCCCTTATAAAGGGGTTCAACTGTAGTTCGTTCTAGATTAAAAGCAAGTGTGACACAGTCATCCTGCATCATGCTGAAAAACCACCTTGCCTCTTGCGGGCGCTGAGCAGGTCTTCGAGAATTTCGGGCAGGAGCCCCTTGCGCACGGAGGCTTTGACGAAGTGGTCGCCCGAAGGAGTGCGGATGAACTGGTCTGGCTTGAGTAGCTCCCTCTGCCGATTGTCCAGAACGGTTGTGTAGCACAGGTTGTGAGCCATCATGATGGACGGGTACAGGGAGGAAAAGTCGAGTGTCGCAATGGGCACA
The DNA here is from genome assembly GCA_030522465.1 of Rhipicephalus appendiculatus. Lineage (NCBI taxonomy): Eukaryota > Metazoa > Arthropoda > Arachnida > Ixodida > Ixodidae > Rhipicephalus > Rhipicephalus appendiculatus. Next base: position 44,215 of record JALIZH010016860.1, read on the forward strand.
CTGTAGAAGCCCTTGGCCGGCTCAATCACCGTGGCACCCTCAAAGTCCTCACCAGCCTCTGAATGCACCACTGGCATCACAAGGTCCTGTTCGGCAGCCTGTGATGGGATTTAAACAAATGAATGACCAATGAGTTCACATTTCCGACCGAATTGTGATTATAATGATGATTTGCGGTGTTTGATGGCGCAAGGCATGTAGTGATGAGTAGAGGCCGGATTTTTAGGCACTAAAAAAGCACGTTTTAGGCGCCAAAAATAGGCAGGTAAAACGCCGTTTTAGGCCTCCAAAATCGTAAATATAGGCACAATAAATTTTTACGTAAATTCAAATAACTTCAGACAAAGACGTGCGCAACCTGTATCTACAGCAGCAAGCAAGAAAATGTTATTCTTTATGATTGGACAAAGGCGCCAACGGTTGAACATTGTCATGCATTTCCCGCACGGTTCGCAAACCACGGTCTTTCTTTTTATTGTCTAGCATGGTGAGTCAAGTGTCCACCGTCGAATCAACACGCTCCTGGGTCTCTTTCTTTTCGGCACGGCTTAGAAAGGTATTGCAGGAGTAGATATCCAGACGGCTAAAAGATCAGAAGGGAGGATACATCGTATTAGCCGGGTCTAATCGCGTAGGGTCAATTTCTTTCCTGTTGGTCCACTTTCAAGGGCCCCTCAGCAGGTCTGAGCATTTTAAGTTGACAAGTATAATTAATGCATGCACTGGGCGCTCATGATCACGTCTGCCAAGATTTGCAACGCTACGCATCGCGCAACGACGTGAAATTTGAAACTGAACGCCGCTTTCCCTTATTCTCGAGGGCGCGCGCCCCAAGATGGAGGGGATGACGTGCAGCAAGGAACGGTCCTGCTCTTATGCCGCTCCTTTACGTAGACATTGGTGCTCTGACGTCGCTCACCGTACACTTTTAATGAAGTCTTGGTTAAATGCTGGGTATATCCAGAAAAACAGACGAAAAGTTTCCTGGCTACATTCAGCACTTCAAGCGAGAGAGTAGCACGTGACATTGCGAGAATTATTCGAGGCCACAAGTACAATTTGTGTAATCTGCTGTTCAAGAGATTAACGAAAGCTGAACAATATAATAAAACGCACAAGCTGAATGTGAGCGCGTTTTTATTTTTTTTATTTCGAATCGTAGCGAGATGCTATACACTAATCGGCCTCCGCTTCGCTTGCGTTCGTCTTCGCGCCGTTCCCAGCGTCGTGCCGGCGCCAGCCCCTGAAAACACTTGGCGTGTTTTCGGTGCATCGTCTATGACAGTAGTTTCAGTGGAGCGACGCGCTGTATAGCGGTAAGGATACGTGATCTGTGCCAGCCTCTTCAAACGTACGCGCACTGAGGGATTCATCCCACAGAAACAGACAATACACTGTCAAGAACGCTGAAAAGACACAACATGGATTGCATACGTGCACGAGCAGGTTCGGGCACGTCATGAGCACGTGACCTCGCGTGCGCATGACGTGTTGATGTGTATGCGTCATGTTATCTTCCGGCTCCGATACCGAAGAGGGCAGGGAAGGAATTGCTCGCGATGGCTACACTGGGCGAGTGACAAGGGTTTACAATCTTGCCTTCTCGCATCATGGTTTCGTGGCTCGTAACGAAGAAATTTGAAAAATTATCGTGGCACAACGCTCTTCATGGGGCACGCAACATCTTCCAGTGTATTATAACTACAATTTCTTTTGTGACCTGGTGAGGGGCCTTTTAAGAAGTAAATTACAGACAAAACGAAAAGCCGCCTGCACCGCATTTTCTTTCTTTTGATCCACACTCTCCATTCCCCTGACGGCTCTCCGCGGTTTTGGGTGGTGGTGGTTGTGGTTAGAAAGAAGAGAGGAAAAAGGCACCTAATTTCTGCAGCCCTATAGGGAGCACGGCGCAGTGCCTTGTGGGGAGGGGCACGTGGGGGGAATAAAGATAGGGAAAAGAAGAAAAAGAAGGCGGAAAGGAAGGAGCAGGCAAGCACCCAACAAGAAGGAAGGAAGAAGAGAAATAATGGAGAAAAAGATTGGGAGACGGTCCGATGGAGGTCGAGGGACGGGGCACCGATCGGCGAGAGCTACGAGGCGGCAGGGGATCGCGGACGGCGGCGGCCGATCGGCGAGAGCCACGTGGCGCCAGGAGATCGCGGTCGACACAACCGTTCAGCTTGAGTTCCACAGAGCGAATCCGCTCGGTTTTGGGTTCGTTCTCCATCTTCCCGCGGCTACACAGAGGGACCTCGTGTTCCCTTCCCACCGCCACACCCGGGTTTTCAGGGCGGTTCTTTAATTCCTTCGGGACACTGTACAACCATCTGTAAAAGCCGCTCAGCGCGTCCCTCGGCAATGGACGCCACTCTCTCCTTCTTCCCTCTTACTTCTCTCTCTCCATTCCCCTGCCGACGATGAGACGTGCTGCCATTTAGGGCTGCAGAAATAGCGTCATATCCTTTCCTCAACCTCTCCTCCTCCTCCTCCTCCTCCTCCTCCAACCGCTCGTGTCATGTCAGCGCAGTCGCATATATATGGTGGCCGCCACGACCCTTTTTACTGCTGCTAGCTGTTGTGTTTCGGAAGTTGATTGAACTAGAGGACTGGGTTGAACCTCTTTGAGTTCGGAAAGGTCAATTTCGACATGTGAAATGAATAACGGTCTCAAACAGCACTTGAAAACGAAATTTAAGTTTAAATAGTGTTGATATAGGCGTCGATTTGGAAAATAGGCATTTATAGGCCCTTATCGGCATTTAGGCTCGAACGCCGAAAATAGGCATTTATAGGCACTATAAAAACACTATAAAAGCCCTTCTCAACCTCTAATTCGTGCTCATATATCAAAATGGCACGATAGGAATGCAAGGAACAAAATAGGCATTTGCCTAAAATCCGGTCTCTAGTGATGAGTTTTCAACGAGTACATTAATTCATATGGTACATAAGATGTACCTGAATAAAGGTATTCATCATGAATCCAAAATAATAAATAATCAATTATAACAAACTAGTGTAAATCAGACCTGTTTGTAGCAATACTAGCATGTAACAAATTCACCTTTACGAAACATGGGATATACTGAGGGTAATATTAAGATGAATGTGGCTTTCTGGTAATGAAATTTTTTTTGTGCTGTATGTGACCCGTGTCTAATGTGCCTCCAGTTGTAATGTGCATACATCTCCACAAATTTCCCACAATCAGGAAAAAAAGAAAGACCTTCAGACACCAGTTCAAAGAAGCACACGACTCACGTGACCTAAAGAAAAAAAAAGAGGTCTGGGCAACTTTATAATTTCAACATTGAAAATCTCTTTATTAAATCCTGTGCTTTATTCACTGTCACTCTCGGATATCTCCTATTCACCTTCGGACCAGAGCTCCTCGTCTTCAGTGCCATACGTTGTGTTTGAGATGCTATATTTTTTTAACAATATACGCGATGAAATCCCGACCCAAGCTTCATTCTCAATCTTTTACTTCCTAGACCACAGCACGCTTCAGCCTGTTGGTGGCTGTGAATTTGTAGCTTTGATTCATCAGCCAGTCATTATAGAGTACCCAAATTCAGTACTCAACGGGCTCATTTGCACATTAGTGGCTGCAGCTGGGAAGTCGTCTCACCCAATATTACCACCAAGGGTGGTATTCTGCAAGGGTCCACTTAATGGACTGTCCATTTCACCATGCACTTACTGGATAGATATCAAAGCCAGGGTCCACAATTGGTGCTGGCCCGCTCGCTCTCAAGATTAAGCCAACAGAAGCGTGCTGAAACAGGATGTCCATTCAGTGGACACTTCCACGTTATCACCCCTGGTCTGTGCTGCAAGAAGCAAGATTGTCTTTGACGTGCTGGTCCAAGTAGCACTTAATCAAAATTTGCCATGGAGCTTCATGAGGGGCCCTTTAAAAATACAGAGATGAAGACACGACAAAAACCGTTTGTTATTGCCATCTCACTGTCCCTGTACTTGTCTCTATCAAAGTACACAGCACAAGAAATAAAGTACGAACAACCACCAACAAGCCCAATTCATTGCTTTCTTGAATACCGTATTTACTCGCATAATAGGCGCACTCGCATAATAGGCACACCCCGAACTTAGCTGTGATCAGTATAGTTCTGTACCGTATTTGGAGGGTTGCAATTCGACGCCCTCTTAGGTTAACTGGAGCGAGGAAAAAGAAAAGAAAAAGACCACGGCAGCGCTGCGCCAGCTGCACGGGCTCGCCGAGTGAGGAAGAAGGGCGGTTGCCTGGGCGTCGGAGTAACCTTTGCACCGGCGTGGCTCCGGCCGCTTGCCGGCTGCGTGCGATCCGCGTGGAACGCGCGGTCGCGTTCTTATCAAGTGCGCTTTGAGTTTCTGTTGGGAAAAGCGTCACGCGTTTGCTACCTCGTCCGCAAATTTAAAAGCTTTAATGCTTTCCGACGCGAACTTTCGCCTTTGCTGCCACTACGCGGACTTGCGCAAGCTCGGCGGACTTTTGTCGCCGCTGATTTCCCGGCCGCTAACCTTAACATCGTATCACGCGCGCTGCTCTTGAATTAGTGCTTTTCGACGCCCAATCTTCATGTTGTTTTGTACAAACTTCCCGCGACAACATGCCGAACCGTAGGCTAGGCCTAATCAGCGTTGGTTGCTTTTCGGTGGCGGTCGCGGGCGATCGAAGTTGCGGTTTTGTACGGTGGCTCTACTTGAAGGAAAGGAGGGGGGGGGCACCGGTGGCGCTTGTAACACTTGAATGGCGGTTCGCGATTCGATGTCTCGAGCCCGTGAAATCGAACGATAGGTAACATTCAGAGCACAAAATTTCGTTTGTGATTAAACGTAATTGGTGAATTTCCGCGATGGCGCTTTCTTTTCGTACGTTTTTTTTTTCCGCATTCATTTTGTTGGTAACGCGGGTCTTTCGATGTTAATTTTTGAACATTTGAATGCTTGTAAGCACACCGTATCGCATGCCTCGATTCTTGCACATGCGAGACTGCTTGCTCAACACATTTTGCGCTGTGTAGCCTATGAAGAAGGTTGTCTCGGCTGTAGTGCAGATATTCGTGACTTCGGTGATTCACGTTATCAGCGGTCTATGCTGTTGTCGAAAATAAAATTTTCGGAAATTTTACCCCTCGCGTAATAGGCGCACCCCGAACTTGGAGCCAGATTTTCTGCAAAAAAAGTGCGCCTATTATGCGAGTAAATACGGATATTCATTACAGGGAAACTGCGCGAAAAAAACGTGGACAAAGGGAGACAAAGGGGAAACGCGCCTGTGCTGTTGTTTCTTGAATATTCACACACACAGGCTTTTGAAGAGGCTGCTGACCTTTCTGAGCAGTTGAGAGACGACCTTGATCTGTTGTCCTCGCGACAACAGGTAGGTCATGGGCACACCCGTGACACGGGCCATCTCCATGTAGTTGATGACGCTCATGAGCTTGTCCAGCAGACGCAACGGCAACATGGCGTCCTTCAGGCAGTAGACGGCCAGGCGACGGCGCGTCTGGTCTGTGCCGTTCTGCGTGAGAAAAAAAAAAAGTGAATGGAAACAAGTGCATACTACGGGGATGTCAATGCACGCGACCAATGTCACTGTCTGCTACAGATAATTATAGACTTGTGGAGGAAACTGGGACACCTGACGCAAAAGGGCGCTGGCCAGTTTCCATCACACACAATAGAACATTGCATTGCCATGTTGACACACAGAGAGCAGTCCAACACAGAAGGAAGAGAAAACTTGTGCAGTTGGTTTAGGTGTGCAAGCACTATTGATACGAGTGTGTAGCCTAGCGTGAATGTAGCATTCAGAAACGCCCACCACGCCAGTGCCATTTTCAGTTGTGTTACAGGACAGCCAACTTTCCTGATTGTGCTCCCCTCTGGAGTTAAATGAGAACAAGCGTGAGATGCACCAGCATGGATGCCCGGCAAGGGACGAGACATGCTTGGTATTGACAAGATCACGTGTATGTGTGCGTGTATGTGCGTGGGTAGGTGAAGTAACAGGGGGTTCGACAAAATGTACTAAACAGCAGTTGCAAAACAGAACTCAGAGCAGTGTGGGCATCTTTGTCGGTGATCAAATGCAATTTATTATTTCACTCATCACACCACCTTTGTATTCCTTCATAATGATGCACGTGGCTGTTGTCTCTAATTCAACGAGCACTACACCCCACAACGGATATTTTTCATGCCAAACTCCTAATCTTTATTGTCATTAATTTCGATGTCATTGTGCGCCAGAAGCAATCCTGTGAGGTACATGCATTCAACTACACAGAGTTTTGTTACCAAGCAAGCTCTACAATACTTTTCATCTTGTTTCATTTGTGTTCTATCCATATTCGACAGTCGCTCTCTCCACGCATTCCTACTTCACCTGGCTCCAGAATTTCCCTCTAGACATCCATATAAACATGAGTACAAACTTTAAATTAACTTTGACCATCTGAAGATTTTTAATTAATGAGCACCATAACATATGTCAGTGTATACAGACATCACAATTTCCCTCATAAAAATTCAGTCACCGTGACCTGGAATGGAGCCCACGTCCGTGATCAGCAGCGCAGGCACAGCCTTTAAATCGCCATGACAACTTCCGCAAAAACAACTAAAGCAACAACATATTTTGCACAAGGTACACAGTTTACCAGCCTATGCCGAATGGACATTTTGTTGATACAGTCGAATCCCGCTCTAATGAACTCCGCGACAACGAAATTTCCGCCACAACGAATAATTTCTGATTCCCCGTCAGCCGCCCATAGAAAGCAATGCAAAAAATGTCTCGTCACAATGAATGCTTTTCCTGGATACTTCCTCTTCAACGAAGTTTTCGCGAGTGCTACCATATAAGGAAAAGGAACTTGCCTAGCATTGCCGCGAAATTCCGCAAGCAACTCGACAATTTCTCGTTGGCTCGTGACTTCCACAGCCGTGCGGCTGCATCACAACACCCTTGTCTTCATCGGAGACATGCTTTCTGCCACCGCACACACATCCCGGTAAATTTTTCACCACTGAGATGCTCACAGCGGTGGGAATGCCTTCCAGCATTTTGGAGCAGCCATTGGAGCAGGCAAAATCTGCTTTTGGAGCAGCTACCTCTGTGTTTGGAGCATGCACGGATGATATACACATAAGAAGAAAATTTAGCTTTAATTCAGTTTAATGTTCCCTCAGTTTGCATAATAATTTCTATTCAGAGGCAGGAAGTCCACAAAATGAGCACATAGTATGCAGGGCCGTAGGCAAAATTTTTTTTTCGAAGGGGGGGGGAGGTGAGGCACCTCCTTCATCTGAAGTGGGGGCCGAGCAGGCAAATGAGGTCGAGTGTCAGGGGCACGGGACCGGTGTGCGACCTCCTGGCTACGCCCACTGGTAGTACGCATTAACTAAACGTAGTATGCATTCACCACCAAGTACCAATTTGCATCTCTCCACGTGCGCCAACGCCGCTAAAAAAGGAATAAATACAATGCCACAGCAAATATTGCCTGAAGTGCCCACCACAAAGCCATTTCTTTCTTTTTGCCAAAGCTCAGAAATGACTGGCACTTGCACGACCGTCCTATGGCACGCGGTGGCGACACCAAGGGGCATTTCGAAACTACTGCGGAGTCCTGGATAAGCAGCCGACGCAGCGACGAACGGACATCATCGGCTGTCCGCGATAAATGTGTACCGCGATCTGCTACGAAAACTGACAGTTTTTTTGAAACGCGGTACGGTCGCAGGGGAGCCGATCGTCTACTGGATAGTTAATTGCGTGCAGCACTTCGCCTACTCGGCGCACACGCCGTGGCCGAGCCGCTTGCGCCCACTTTGCTTCAGACTATGCACAGATGCGGCAAGAAGCCTGTTGTGTTAACGCGACGATGACGAGTTTTCTGCAAGCGATGCTCTAGCGGTCCTGGCAGTGGACGGAGGCCCGTTTGGGCTGTCGCCTAATGAAAGCGTGCAGTATGGTAACAGCTCTACGCTTACTGTACCGTACGCGCGCGGTTAGCGTGGATAACGTCAATGGTCAATGCAGCGAGGTTTCTCGGTACCCGCGACCCACAACGCTCAACTCCGCAACAGCGAGCTGCTGCTTCTGCAAAGCGGTGGGCGGTGAACACGGTCTCGCGCAACGAGGCGGCAGCGATCGGCGGCCCAGCGCGCTCATGTAGTCGCCGGCTGTTAGAGGCGTGCAGAGGCTAAAGTGGCGCTACGCCACACGTGTGAACGGGCAGATAGCTGAAGATACTATGATAAGGCTTTTTGTCGGCGATAAGTCATACCGGCGCATTTTTCAGGGGGTCGCCTCATCGCCTTCGTTCTTTCCCAATGGTTACCAGCAAATGCATCGCCGCAATCGCGCGGAAGTCGAAATAATTGATCGGCCGATTCCGGGCTTTTCGAAATGATGGAAAACCGTTCGCGGCACATTTTGGTGTCGGCAAGTTCAGCGGCGCAGTAAACTTTTATGGCACAAAAAGTTATCACGGTACGCACGCACTAAACGGTAGGCGCTCTGGTAGGCGTAATTAAGACGAACCACTACGGCTTATGCGGTCAGCGAATGCATTAGTCTCTCTGAGAATCGGCCGAGGGTTTGTCGCAACTACGTTTTTGCAGTTAGTACGTTTGAAGCGGGTACGCATTAACTAGGTTTGACTGTAATACGTCACCACTTTAAACGCACTAACGGAAAACGTATAGTTACGACGACGAATTCCCCGACCGCGGTTTTCTTCCTACGCCTGCGGTTTGTGCGTACACTGCGTACCGCGAAAACATTTTCGATTCCGACTTCCATGCAATTGCGGCGATGCCTTTACGGGGTAAGCATAAGCAAAGAACGAAGGCGAGATGGCGGCCACCGACGAATGCGCCAGCATGACTTATCGCCGACAACCTTACCGCAATGAGTATCTTCAGCTGTGCGCTCCGGCACACGTGTCGCGTAGCGCTACTTTAAGCCTACTGCACGCTTTTAGCAGCCGATCGTTGTGCGGTACGATAGTCAAGCGCGCACCGCATTGTACAATCAAAATAGCAGCTCGCTGTAGCGGAGTTGAGCGCTATGGGTCGTGCACCAAGAAATCTCACTGCGCTGACGCTTATTACGATAAACGCACGCGTACGGTACAGCAATTGTGGCGCCTTTGTACAAGCTTTTATTAGGGCGACAACCAAAATGCACCCCTCTGTCCGCTGCCAGGACCGTTAGAGCATCGAGGATTGCGCATCGCTTGTGGAAACCTAACGTTGCAGCGTTGCCACTGATACTGAATTAGGATTGCGTCGGCTAACAGCACGGCTGTTGCGCCGGTAAATGCAGCAGTGCCAAGGAGGTTGAAGTACTCTGGAGCAGCGCAAGTGCACAAGATGGCGACCATCACGTGCTTCCACTCACGATGCGCGCTGTCAGTTACTTTCGGTTCCAAAACCTCCTAGTGGCGCAGCAATGGCGCAAATCTGACAAAAAAGACCCTTTTGGCGCAGTATGGCGCAGTAATTCCCAGTTGGCACAGATTGGCGCAATTGGCGCAGGTTTCCCACCACTGTGCTCAGTGACAGCACGGCACGCTCCGAAGGTGGTCTGAATATCGTATTTTCTCGTGCATAACCCGCTCCTGCATATAACTGGCACCTTCGACTGTAAACCATGGAAGAAAAAAAGATACCCGCGTATTGACACAAGGCCGCCTTTCTTGCATTACCATGATGGCATGCCATGAAGCCAACTTGCGCACCAAAATTCACGTATAACCCGCACCCCGAGTTTACCTCTAAATTATTTGTACAGTAGACTCCCGTTAAGACGAACTCGAAGGGACCACGGAAATTTGTTCGTCTTATCAGGAGTTCGGCTTATCAGAAGTGCCCCCTTAAAAAGACATGCTAACATGCCAAGTGCATCCAAATATGTTTCTTGACAACACTGAATGGAGTATGCTTGAAATTGAGTGGAAATAACCAGAAAAAAGCATTTATTTGGCTCAACTTGATAAGAACTATGCCTTCCAGTAGAGCATTTACACGAATCTAACGAGCACCCGATTTCGCGGATTCATAATAATGCTCTTGAATGTATTGCTAACACATTTTAACAATAAGTCCGTAGCATGGCCCCATGTTGACAATTCGAAAACCATAAAAAAAAAGGGAGAGATAAGCACAATTTTCCTTCAAAGAATGGAAAGTTTATTCTCCTTGCAGTTCATTTTTTTTCGGTGATCCTGCTTTGCTGGCTCTAATATCACTTCTGTATAAGTCTCGATCGCGTGCCAACAAAGCCAATATACGCTGAGCTGCTTAAGAAAGTGCGAGCTTTTCTTCGAGGTCGGCATATTTTCCTGTTTTCGGCCTGTAGTAACGTTTCCTGATCAACGTGCAGCTGAAGATCTCCGTTCGCGCTACTCACGGTCACAAGCCTCGGGCACACGAAAAAGATGCAGCTCAGCTGTATTCGGTGTGCAAAATAACCTTCCTTTGTCGTGAGCTTTCATAATGAAAATGGCGAGTCACAATTTGCACTTTACTGGGAAAAGATACGACGCGCACAGGCCCTATGAGAAACAACGCGAACTGCACCCAACATGTGCTCGGCCGCCATGGTGGGAGGGCGATGACAATGCACCTGACCCCTCTGACGGGAGTGCTAGCGTCCGCAAACGTGGTTTCGGTTTCGTACGCGATTGTAAGGCACAGGAAATTTTTGTTCTCGTTGTCGCTTTTGTTTGGCGGCTCCCCCTTCCCCCCTCCCGTTTTCGCTCTGTAAACAGCAGACCAGAAACCCTCCTAAGGGGCCCAAGGTTTTGTGTTCTGCTTTTCTCAGTTGAGCTCTAGCGGGGGGAACCAAAGAACATGGGAGAATACAAAAGGACGCAAAGGCTTGGATCCCCCCAGCCATTGCGTCCCCAACTCTTTTTGTTGCTTTCTTTTGCTGATAAAGCCCGCACTTTCCCCACCCGCATGCTGGGGGTGAGCTGCCGGCTTTATGAGCTGCTATGCGCTGCCTTTCTTTTCCGCTTATCTCGCTCCCTCCCTCCGCGTCGCGATTCGCTTCGGGTCTTTGCGCCAGGAAGCGTTTTTTCTTTCTCTTGCTTTTTTTTTTTTTGCTTTCTCCCGTTCTTTCGCCTGAAGCCCCACCAAGACTGCAATGTTCCTTGCGCAGAATCGCCAGCATTGTCGGTCACTGCGAAAGTTCGTCTTATCCGAAAAGACCTGTTCGGCGGTTCGTCTTAAGCGGATTTTTTTTGCATTGAGTCTATGGGAAACCAAACAAACGTTCCCATGTTGTTCGGCATAAGCGAGAATTCGTCTTAACCGAGTTCGTCTTAACGGGAGTTCACTGTATATTTTGTGCGTGTTATATGCAAAAAAAATTTTTTCACTCAGTGTGCGGCCAAGTACGTGTGCATTAGCGAGAGTTCAATGCATGCGCTTGCTGGAACCGAAGGACAAGTCATAATGATCAGACCTTACTGAATTTTGTGGTCTATAGATGAAATTTCGCTGCAACAAAATTCCGCGACAATGAATTTTTTCGCGCGTCCCTTCAATTTCGTTGTGGCGGGATTTGACTGTGGTAATAATAATATCTAGGGTTCTACGTCCCACAACCAAGATATGATTATGAGAGATGCCATAGTGGTGGGCTCCGGAAATTTTGATCGCCTGGGGTTCTTTAACGTGCACCTTAATCTAAGCACACCAGCCTCAAGCATTTTCGGCCTCCATCGAAAATGCGGTCGCCGCGGCCGGGATTCGATCCCAAGACCTGCGGGTCAGCAGTCGAGCACCATAACCACTAGACCACCATGGCGGGTCATTTTGTTGATAGAGTCAATGGGATTCGGACAAGCGAAGACACGGAGGAATAAAGCGGCTTTCCTCGCTAAACATGCAAGCGCACTCACCTGAAGGTCTGTGATGATGCTATGCTGGACGTCCTCTTTCTGCTCCTGCAGGAAGTGGTAACTGACCGCATTGAGCGTGTATGACCTCAACTTGTAGTCACGCAGCAGCACCTGGACAGAAAAAAGGAAAGATGGTGGTTACTCACGATGGCACATCAAGACAACACATAAAACATATACAGTCGCCGACCGTTTATTCGGACGCTGAAAATTCGGACATGCCCGTTTATTCGGACACCTTCGCGGCACCGCCACTCGTCCCATTGAAGTAATGTAAACTCGTGACCGAAAATTCGGACGCCCCGCAGTGCGCCGTTCTCGATTTTTCGGACTACAGCTGGCTAATCGAGTGCGGCGAACGGCTGCAATTGCCGATCTCGAAGGCTATGTGTTTTGGCTACATGTAACAGCCACTTTTCGGCTTTAGCCAGCCGAGTATCCATTGAATGGCTTTGATGGCCAAACTGCAAGCCAAGCCAAGCCACGCTCGGAGTCAACTCGGTGCGACGTTCAAGATGGCTGCGCGCGACCGCGCGTATTAAACGGACAAGGAAAGGACAGAACCACGAACGCTGCAGCACGAACTAGCGTGACGTCGTTTCCTTTTGGCATTTGAGAGTTTGCTTGTCAGCTGTTTCTACGGCTAGACCTGATCTGCGCTCTCTCTTGCTCGTTGCTTGACGTGCGAGGCCTGATCTACTGAAATAGCTACGACGCCACCCGTTCCATCTGTGCCATCGGTACGTGATTGGTACTAACGAAGAAATGCGGCAACTACAAGACACTGACGATGGCGAAGAAAGCCACAATTATTCGTCAGACCGAAGGCGGCCGACCTCAATCCGATGTTGCTCGGGAGTTTTCGCCGAGTTGGACGATGATGAGATCGTCTTTCCAGGTCCCCCGGACCAGCGCAGGTGAACAGTGACTTCGATGAAGCGCCGCCCACACCCGTTATCAAATGCGCATGTAGCGCAGGCCGCAACAGCACTACAACCTACAGTTATGGCCAAACACTGGCTAAAATACAGGCTGACTTTGTCATCTGTGATCGTGCTTGTGTGCAGACGTGCATTGACAAGTTTTTACGGCCACTGGAGCAATAAAGGTGCTTTTTTTCTGGCGAATCCTTTTTTTCGGACTCTCGATTATTCGGACTTTTCGGCCGTTCCTGCCGAGTCCGAAACGGTCGGCGACTGTAATACCAGTTAGCCATAGAGACTAGAGAATGTGGTTACAACCTACCTGCATCTGATTGCTTCATTGTTTTGAAAATGCAAGTTCAATCTGGGAAATGTCTCATCAAAGAAATATGTGCCTGCTGGGTTTAACGCAGTGCCACAGGAATTCTCTAGCCACAGTCATGGTCAGTCCATATTATCGCTTGATTCTTGAGTAATTTCTTAGTCATGTTCAAGTAAGCAATTATTACCTCTAAATATGTCAAAACTAAGAAAGTGTTTTTCTTGACAAGCGCCCTAATCTTGGCGTGTTTTTCAAGAAAAACTAGAAAAGTAAACTCAAGTGACTGTAAGAATTAAATTTTCAACTTATGGCATAAAGATTTTTTGAGGAAAATTTATGAAATCTGCTGTTTCAACATAAGCGAGCATCAAGTTTACTAATCGAATAACAGCAATAAAACAGAGCATCCCAATTATGTAAACTACAACAGATGACAGTACATGCAAAGCAGCCATTTTTTAAATGTATTATAGAGCACTCTGGAATATACATAAATAATTTCTCTGTAAATTTTATCATTTATCATAAGCTGTCAGTTTCTATGGTGTCAACTTTTTCTACTCGAGAGAGCATTACAATACAGCAAAAGATAATCAATTTGAAGCCACTGGAGGTACAAAAAAAAAATCTAATTAAATGGAAATGCCACATAAACTGACTGAGGATGCCAACTTTGATGAACTAACTCAGGCACAATGTTAAAGTCCACTCAAGTGAGTTTCCTTCGACAGTTGAACCCCTTTATAAGAGACATGCACCGGGCAGCAACTCTTGTTTTTTATATGAGGTGTCTGTTATAAGCAGGGTGCCACATATGCATTTCCTTATCAGCACCTATTTTTATGCCGGCACACTGGTGTCTCTTATCCCCATTTGTCCCTTACATCAGTGACTCTTACAAAGGGGTTCGACTGTACAGTCGCCGACCGTTTATTCGGACGCCGATAATTCGGACATGCCCGTTTATTTGGACACCCTCGCGGCACCGCCACTCGTCCCATTGAAGTAATGTAAACTCACGACCGGAAAATTCGGACGCCCCACGGCGCGCCGTTCGATATTTCGGACTCCGGCTGGCCGATCGAGAGCGGCGTCGAGCTCCATGACCAGCTGTCCGCGATGTTTACACACGTGTTTACAATATCTTCGCTAGGTTGCCAGCACTGAAAGGTTGCACTGTGTATGGCTGGACATCATGCCAGTGTAAAAGTGCAGAAATTACAATTGCCGATCTCGAAGGCTATGCGTTTTGGCGACTCGTAATGGGCGTTTTCGACTTCGGCCAGCCGAGTATCCATTGAACAGCTGCCACAGCCAAACAGCAAGCCAAGCCAAGCCACGCTCGGAGTCTGCTTGGTGTGACGTTCAAAATGGCCGCGCGTACGAAACGGAACCAAGGAAGGACAGGAATCACAAGCTCTGCAGCACGAACTAGCCTGATGTTGTTCCCTTTGGCATTTGAAAGTTTGCTTTTCAGTTGTTTTGTGGCTAGGCCTAATCTACTGAAATGGCTACGACAGCTACGACGCCACCCATTCCATCCGCGCGGTCGGTACTAACGAAGAAACGCGGCAACCAAAAAACATTGGGGATGGCGAAAAAGGCCACAATTATTCGCCAATTCGAAAGCGGCCGACCTCAATACGATGTTAGTATTTGGGCGCTTCCGCCGAGTTGGGCGATGATGAGATCGTCTGTCGGGTCCCCGAATCAGCGTAGGTGAACAGTGACTCCGTGACTCCGATGAAGCGCAGGCCGTGGCAGCGCTACAACCTGCGGTTATGGCCAAACACTGGCTGAAATACAGCCCGACTTGGTCGTATGTGATTGTGCTTGTGTGCAGACATGCATCGACAAGCTTTTCCGGCCACTGGGCCAATAAAGGTGCTTTTTTTCTGGTGCATCCTTTTATTCGGACTCTCGATTATTCGGACTTTTCGGCGGTTCCCGCCGAGTCCGAATAAACAATCGGCGACTGTATATGGAATTCGCTGTTTTCAATCTTTTTTCTCACAAATGCCACACACTTCGTTTCAGATCAGTCCAGCAGATGTTGCATGAAAGCATTTCTAAGTTCTAGACGCATCTGACGAGGACCACAAGCCAAAGCTTCATCTTTTAAACATAACCATTAAAGGGTCCCGTCAACAGGCTCCGACTTTTTTTACACCCCCCAAACAAGCTCGCTAATTCGTGCAGTTGACCCCGGCGATCACGTTTTCCAAATATTACAGCGCTGCGAGCCACGCAGACCCTCCATTTCGAAAAGCAATTCCCGCGTTTCTTTTGTACGCCTGACCAATCCTCCTTGTACGCGCAGTGACGCAAAGTCGCCGATTGGCGACTTGACACGGCACTGAGCTCGTCGATTGGTCCTTTGCCCTACGAAACGGCGCCTTGGCCCCGCGGTGATGCAGTTTCGGCCGCGCAGTAGGCATTTTCATTTTCCTGTGCTGCCCTCTGCCGTTTTGTAGAGCCCAAGACTACTGGGAGAGTGCTCTTCGAAAGTCTTCGCATCGCGCTTGCTCCCCGCGCCGCTATGACACATGCTCATGTGGGGCAGGGCTCATGTGGGGGAGCCCTGCCCGGTCATTGGCTGCGCGCCAATGACGTATCACTGATGTTGTGTCACGTTGCCGAAGTGGGCGGAGTCATAACGACGGGCTACGCCTCCCCCCCTCCTGACAGCGGAGAAGGGTGGCGATGCCGCGTGAAAAATTTGAAACCAGCTGAAACGGATGTTCTAGCCCCTGTAACTTCCTTATTAAAGCACGTATTCGCAAAATTCTTGCGGCAGCATGTTCACATAGCAAAAGTACGCATACAGTCGCCGACCGTTTATTCGGACGCCGATAATTCGGACATGCCCGTTTATTCGGACACCCTCGCGGCACCGCCACTCGTCCCATTGAAGTAATGTAAACTCACGACCGAAAACGGACGCCCCACGGCGCGCCGTTCGATATTTCGGACTCCGGCTGGCTGATCGAGAGCGGCTTAGAGCTCCATGACCAGCTGTCCGCGATGTTTACACACGTGTTTACAATATCTGCGCTAGGTTGCCAGCACTGAAAGGTTGCACTGTGTATGGCTGGACATCATGCCAGTGTAAAAGTGCAGAAATTACAAATGCCGATCTCGAAGGCTATGTGTTTTGGCGACTCGTAATGAGCGTTTTCGACTTCAGCCAGCCGAGTATCCATTGAATAGCTACCACAGCCAAACAGCAAGCCAAGCCAAGCCACGCTTGGAGTCTGCTTGGACGTTCAAAATGGCCACGCGTACGAAACGGACCAAGGAAGGACGGAATTACGAACTAGCCTGATGTCGTTCCCTTTGGCATTTGAAAGTTTGCTTGTCAGTTGTTTTGTGGCTAGGGCTAATCTACTGAAATGGCTATGACAGCTACGACGCCACCCATTCCATCCGCGCGGTCGGTGCTAACGAAGAAACGCGGCAACCACAAGACATATTGAGGATGGCGAAAAAGGCCACAATTATTCGCCAATTCGAAGGCGGCGGACCTCAATACGATGTTATTTGGAAGCTTTCGCCGAGTTGGGCGATGATGAGATCGTCTGTCGGGTCCCCGAATCAGCGTAGGTGAACAGCGACTCCGATGACGCGCAGGCCGTGGCAGCGCTACAACCTGCGGTTATGGCCAAACACTGGCTGAAATACAGCCCGACTCGGTCTTCTGTGATTGTGCTTGTGTGCAGACGTGCATTGACAAGCTTTTCCGGCCGCTGGGCTAATAAAGGTGCTTTTTTTGTGGTGCATCCTTTTATTCGGACTCTCGATTATTCGGACTTTTCGGCGGTTCCCGCCGAGTCCGAATAAACGGTCGGCGACTGTATTTCTCTTTATAACAATTTTTGGACCTCGGGGTTGTTTACTGGCCCTTTAAAGAAATGCCCACCTGCAGGAGGTCAAACTGGACGCGGCCCTCCATGGTGACCACCTTGTTCTCTCGACGGCCCATCTGCTTGGATTGCATGATGGCATCCTTGAGCAGGGTCTTGCAGTTGCGGATGCGACCCAAGAATGGGAACAGGTCCACCTGCAGCGTCTTGGCCCGGTTCATCAGGTAGGGGAAGTCAAAGTTCTGGATGTTGTAGCCCGTGATCACGTCCGGGTCCACTTCGCGCAAGAAGTCCGACCATCTCTGCACAAACAGAAGAGGCATGTGACCGCCATCTCTCTACCAGGCACGTAAACAGCTTAGAATCGATTCACGAGACGTTATTATCATGAGGATATTGGCGCGCGTTACGATCACATCAAAGACTGCAGAATGAACCAGCAGTTCATTTTGTTCTTTTCCTGCTTTTCCTTAATTCAAACCGGCAGATAGTAATTACTAGAGACCGGATTTTAGGCAAATGCCTATTTTGTTGCTTGCGCTCCTATCGTGTCACTTTGATATACGAGCCCGATTTAAGGGTTAGGGAGGGCTTTTATGGTGTTTTTATAGTGCCTATAAATGCCTATTTTTGGGGTTTGTGCCTAAATGTCTATAAGTGCCTATAAATGCCTATTTTCAAAAACGGCGCACATATGAGCACTATTTAAACTCAAATTTCGCTTTTGAGTACAGTTTGAGACCGTAATTCATGTTACCGGGCAATACTAACGTTTCGGAACTCCATGGGGTGCCACAACCTAGTTCCCTAGTTCAACAAACTTCCGGTAAGCAACCGATAGCAGCAGTGAAATGGGACACGCACTTTACCCCACCGCACTGAAATGGCGCGAGCGGTTGGAGCAGGGGGGAGGAGGAGAAGAGGAAAAGACGCTATTTCTGCAACCCTAAATGGAAGCACGTCTACGGTGCATTGGGGAGAGGAAAATAAAGGTGGCAGGTGGAGAGGAGAAAAGAGGAGAGTGGCGTCCGTGGCCGAGGACGTGGAGGGCGGCTTTTACAGCCAGTTTTCCAGTCCAGCGTTCCCAAGGAATTGAAGCACCTCCTTGAAGACCTGGGTGTGGTGGGGGCAGAAAGCAGGAGGTGCCTCTGTGCAGCAGCAGGAAGATGGAGAACAAATGCGAAACCATGCATGGAATGCTGTCAGGAGAATGTAGAGTGCAGGTAAAGAAAAAAAAAATCAGATGTGCACATGGCTTTTGTTTCGTTAGTAATTTACTTCTTAAAGGGCGCTTTGTACCGCAAGAACTTTTTAATTGGTTCATTACGAGCCGCGAAAGCATGATGCTGGGTGGTGAGCTTGAAACCTTTGCCACTCGCAAGCCAAATTTCTTCCATGCCCTCTTTGGTTTCGGAGGAACTTGGAGCCGGAAGATCACACGATGCAGACGCATCAACACGTCATGCGCACGCAAGGTTACACTGTGTGCGCATGACATGCCCAAGCCAGGTCGTGCACACAAGCGGTGTTGTATCGTTTCAGCGTTCTCTCTAGTGTACTGCCTGTTTCTGTGGGATAGATCCCTCTTTGCGCTTGGAGAGGCTGGCATGGATGATGTATCCTTACCACAACACAGCCCGTCGCACCGCTGGAACTGCTGTAATAGACAATGTATCAAAAACACACCAAGCATTGTCGAGGCTGGCGCCGGCACGACGCGGCAACAGCAAGAACACGGACGCAAATGTAATGGAGGCAGCTTAGTCTCGCATCGCGCTCGATTCGAAATAAAAAATAAATAAACAAAAACGCACATAGATTCCGTTTGTATGCTTTAATATTTCTACAACTTTCATTCTTCTATTCAAGCAACAGATTGCACAAATTACACATGTCGCCTCGAATCATTCTCGCAGAGTCACGTACTACTCTGACGTACGCAGGACCATTCCTTGTTGTACGTCACCTCCTCCATATTGGTGTGCGCGCCCGCGAGATCAAGGGCAAGCGGCGTTTAGTCTGACATTTCACCTCTTTCCGGGGCACGTAGCGTTACAAATCTTGGCAGACGTGATCGTTAGCGCACAGTGCATGCATTACACTTGCCAGCTCGAAATGTTCAAACCTGGTAAGGGGCCTTTTAAGGTGTTCACAGACAGGATAAATTGACCCTGTGCGATTACTCCCGCCAATACGAAGTTAAAAGACCCTTCTGGCCTTTTAGCGGTCTGGCTATTGGCTCCTGGGCTACCCTTCGCAGCCACGCCGAAAAGAAAGACACCCAGGAGCGTGTTTATTCGACGGCAGACACTTAACTTACCAATGCTGGACAATAAAAGAAGAAACCGTGTTCTGGAAACCGTGCAGGAAAACGGACAATAGCATGGCTAGTTAAACCACTGACGCCTTTGTGCCATCATAAACTATAGCATTTGTTTGCTTTCCTGTCGTAGACACAGGTCGCACATGTGTCTTTCTTCGAAAATTTGAGTTTTTGTAAATATTTATTGTGCCCATATTTACAATTTTGGGGGCCTAAAACTGTGTTTTGCCTGCCTGTTTTTTGGTGCCTAAAACGCTATTTTTTAGTGCCTAAAAATCCGGCCTCTAGTAATTACATTACAGTAATACCTCGTTAACTCGAATCGAAAAATCGGCTAAGTCGAAATTTTCTGCAGCACTGAACCTTTTCCTATACGTCCCATGTATTTGTTGCCCTTTATCTCGAAGTATTTTTGGGTCGGACTGCGGATATCTCGAAATCTTGACTGGGAGTGGAACGAGACTTCTGCCGCCGGACTATTTCATAATATTCGCGCGATGCTGCCGCGCCTAAAGTCCGTCGATTTTTTTTCTTATTTAGCCGCGCCCGCCACTACGTCGAGGCTTTCCGCGATCGTGAAGTCGGAACCTAGCGACATATGAATTTTGTCAAGCAACCCTGTGGCAAGTCATGTGGCAACGATCATCATCATCAGTATGTACATGCGCGGAGCAGGCCCTCTGCCCACGCTTGGCGCAGTTTGTCTCGTTCGCTTTGTGCACTTCTCGTGATTTTTTCTGAGGTGTGATCTCCGTTCAACCTGCGCAACGCCCGCGGTACAAACTGTGAGGAGCGGCAACTAAGCGTGAGTGCGGCGAGCATGGCGTCGAGTGCAGTGGCGGGGAAGATCGGCTAATGCGATGCGTCAAGCAGCTGGAGGACGCCTTCCTAGGCCCGAGTACGACCGCAAAGCAGACGAGCATTAGGCAGTTCTCTGCTAAATAAAATGACAGTGCTGCAAAACCCAGCCGGTTACCGTCTCTTGTATGTTTCTTTTTTCCTCTTTTAAACAATTACGAGAAGAAAGTTTAGAAGCTGCTGCTGAATAGCCGGTAAGTAGTAGTGATTTTTCTGAAAAGCGCTCGATTTTTCCCGGCAATTTGCGCAACTTTGCTTATCTCGAAAATCCGCTTATCTCGAAATTTTCCCTGGTTCTTACAACTTCGAGTTAACGAGGTATTACTGTAGTTTCATAGGTCCCTTCAGGATCGATTGATGGAAGTTGACCACATTGGCTGAGTACATAGAAAATCTTGTTACATAGTACCATGCTTCAGGATGTTGACAGCACCCGCAGTGTATGCCAGCAGTTACTGTAGGTAACTCTCGGGTGACTGCAAGCAGCCATTCACTCATTTTAATGGGCTAGCTCCTGCTAACAGCAGCTTCCAGCTTTTAGATACAGGATTACATACTGCGATGAACTTTTAGCAAAGCTTTAACTTAAACTTTTGCAAGACAAATGCCAGACATCAGGGCATCCTGGACCAACATTTCATGTGCACTGTCTTAGCCAAGTTCAAATGGTGCAAAACCAATGTGGCCTGCAGCTAACAAACACATTCAGCACTAATCTTGCAAAATCTCCCGAAAGTGAAAGTGCCTCTGGAAGTGATTGCTTGAGAATACTAAGCCAGGCCTTCCCTGAGCTGCCAATTTGTCCAAGTATAAATAGTAGGGGTGTGCGAATATTCAAACTTTCAAATATTTTTCGAATAGTGTTTTCTATTCGATTCGATTCGCACCAGAATTTTACTGTTCGAAGTATTTGAACTTCCCGAAGGCAAACACAATCAAACAGTCAGCGTCCGATTGGCAGTGACCGCTTCAGATTTTTTTTATATGCTTCACCCCATCACACTCTCACATTGCAGCGAAGCCGCCTTTCAAACTCTGCTACGGTCGCAAATGTATTGACTCAAGAAAACGCTGGTTCCTACATGGAGATGATAGACGCAGCAGAGCAGGGGGGTTCAATTAATGCCGTTTTAGACATGAAATTGGGCAGAAAGTCCGAAAAATCGGACGCCGAATTTTTAGCACCCGAAATTACAGATGTTCTTATATGTTGACGTCTATGAGGCAGATTAGGAACTCCGAATTCGGAAGGATCATGCCCTTGTCCGCCAAATCAGTTGGGCCTCCACAGAAGTTGAAGAGGGGAGAGGTGGAGGAAATAGTCTTTTCCTTTCCCATGTAAAGTGTTGTGACACCATATTGGTGCACCAAATCGTGTAAATAAATTCAATTCGGCCTCTGCATTGCCTTATCCTTGATAAAACAACTAGGGAACACCATCCCTCCATCACTTCACCAACCTAGCCAAAAGAAACACTTCCATGTTCCTATCTCGTAAAAATGAGCTTAGGGATTCTCTGCAACCTTTTTTTCTGTAATTGCAGTTCAAAGTGTTCGAAAAATATTAAACAAATATTCGACAACTACTTGAAAAATATTCGATTCGATTTGCACTCAAACTTTATTATTAGAATTCGCTTCGCACCCAGAATTTTACTATTCGCACAGCTCTAATAAATAGCCAACGTCAAACACAATGCTTAGAAATATTGCCACGCGCTATTCTTATTTTCACTTTTGTTGTATTCGGTTTTCGCCCACAGAGACCTTCAGCAAAGCTCAGCTCAAACCGCGCCTTATTGTTCTGGAACCTTCGCGATTATTGTAGATCGTTTTGTTAAGATTGCACGCAAGACGCGACCACTCGCGATTATTCCAGAGCTTGCGCGATGACCTGTGATAAGGCTAGAATGTTCGACGCGTGATGCATAAAAGCCAGCACGCTCCAACGATGTTCAGTTTTGATCGACGGCCGACGCTCCGTTCGCCGCTATCAGTGCCAGCGTGTATTGCTGTAATCTGACTTTCAGTTTACCGGCCACAAGTTCGGCCTAATAAACAGTTTCATCTTGAGCATACCGACTGCTGCTTGGGTCAACGTCACGACCACGTGACATCTGGTGGAGGTGCTTCACGGCCCATGTACCGAACGCCCCCCCTCAAGCCGTGAACCCAGCCCACGTCGCGAAGAAGACACCGACACCATCAGCGACAGTCGAGCCAGCCGCAGGCTGAAAGGACTCCCCCCGCAGCACGGACTCCTACCGGACAAGTCAAAAGCCACGGTGACGAAGACGACAGGGACAATGACAGCCGCTGTGTCACCAGCAACGATCGTGATCCAGCCACCGAGAGAGCCACCGAGAGAGCCACCGACTTTCCATGGATCGCCAAGTGAGGACCCTGAGACCTGGCTAGAGACGTACGAACGCGTCGCGACTATGAACAACTGGGACTCGGACGAAAAACTGCGACGCGCCTACTTCTACCTCGAAGACACCGCGAGGACGTGGTTCGAGAACCGGGAGTCCACGCTTCGAACATGGGACCTGTTTCGCGGAGCTTTCTTGGAGACGTTCGCGAGCCGTCGTCCGAAAGGAAAGGGCCGCCGCCTTACTGGACTCACGAGTGCAGCTCCCGAATGAGAGCGTCACCATCTTTACGGAGGAGATGACGCGGCTTTTCCGGCACGCCGACGCTGACATGCCCGAGGAAAAAAAGGTTCGGTTCCTCATGAGAGGAGTAAAAGAAGAACTTTTCGCCGGACTTGTGCGCAACCCTCTGAAGACGGTCTCGGAATTCGTTTCGGAGGCCACTACCATCGAGAAAGCGCTAGAACTCCGCAACAGGCAATACAACCGCCGCCTCCCTACGTCGAGCTACGCGGATGTTGAAGCGCTGAAAGCCGACGACCTACGCGAAGCGATCCGAGCGATCGTTCGAGAGGAACTGCGCAAGCTCTTACCGTCGCCCCAGCCTCAAGTGGACTCGATCGCTGACATTGTTCGTGACGAAGTCCAGCAAGCGTTGGGAATTCCCGAACAAACACAGCCCCAGCCGCAGGCCTTGAGTTACGCTGCTGCAGCCCGACGCTACGCACCCTCTCAACGCCCCCGTCAGGACGCCGCACAGCAGCACTACCGTCGCCAGACGCCGCCGCCACCAACATCGCCGCCATCTCGCCCGCCTGCTGGCCAGCGGTACACGCCGAGGAAGACCGACATCTGGCGAGCCCCCGACCACCGTCCACTCTGCTACCATTGCGGAGAAGCCGGCCACACGTACCGCCGATGCCAGTACCGACAGATGGGGCTACGGGGATTCGCCGTCAACGCGCCGCGTCCGCAGCCAGGCGAACGGCCTCGCGACATCGACGACTACCTCACTGGAACACAGTGGCAAGAACGACGACCGTCCCGCTCGCCGTCGCCCGGCCGCTACATGTCACCTCACCGCCGGCAGTACAATGGCCCAAACTGGGGCCGGTCGCCTAGCCCGTATCCGGGAAACTGAAGGCAGCAACCGATGGAGGTGCGGTTGCTGTACGACGAAATGCCAAAGATCCTCCGCGGCCGCCGACGACAACAACGCGAGGAAACCAGGAGAATACGACGCGAAGCAGACGAAGTCCTGCCGACGAAACGTCCGCGGACCGACGAAGACGTGACGACACAACAAGGAAGCAGCGCAACAAATCGACGTAGCCGTGATCCGACGCCGCGACCCAACCGCAACGGACGACGACGAACCAGCGACCTCGATGTAATATTCGACGGTCACAACGTCACCGCTCTCGTCGACACTGGAGCCGACTATTCCGTCGTCAGTGGGCCTTTTGCGACGCAGTTGAAGAAAGTGAAGACTGCTTGGCAAGGCCCTGAAATCCGTACCGCTGGGGGTCATCTAATAACGCCAGCCGGTGTTTGCACAGCAAGAGTCACCATCAATAACCGGACCTATCCAGCCAGCTTTCTAATTCTACAGCACTGCTCCAGGGACGTAATACTTGGGATGGACTTCCTAAGTAAACACGGCGCCGTCATCGACCCTAAGGTCTGAGTCGATAACACTAACCTCAGAAAAAGCGCTGCCTACCCAGACGACGCCAGGGAGCCATGCACTGAACGTGATAGAAGAGCACGTCACCGTTCCGCCTCTCTCCAGCGTCATCATTTCCGTCGGCACCGAAAACCCCGCAGACTTCGAAGGCGTCATCGAGGGTGATCAGCACCTGCTTATAAACCGTCAGATTTGCGTGGCACGAGGCATCGCCGAGTTGCGTGAAGGGAAAGCAACAGTGATGCTTACGAACTTCAGCAACGAATACAAGCACGTGAGCAAAGGCACGACGGTCGCCTACGTCGAAGACATTGTGGAAACCAGAGACGCCCTCGCCCTCGATGAGTTTACCGAACATGCTCCGACGAACCAAGCTCATCAACTAACTTTCGACGTCAATCCGAGCCTTCCGACGCATAAACAAGAACAGCTCAAAACCCTGCTCCTGCAATACAAGGATTGCTTTTCGTCGTCGTCCAGAGTTCGACAGACACCAGTCGCACAACACCGCATCATAACAGAGGAAAGTTCCAGGCCACTACGTCAGAGCCCGTACAGAGTTTCAACGAGGGAACGCGAGGCAATAAAGAAACAAGTCGACGAAATGCTACGCGACGACATCATCCAGCCTTCAAAGAGTCCGTGGGCGTCACCCGTGGTGTTAGTGAAGAAAAAGGACGGAACCCTACGCTTCTGCGTCGATTATCGCCGCCTGAACAAAATAACGAAGAAGGACGTGTACCCTCTCCCACGGATAGACGACACCCTTGATCGGCTCCACGACGCGAGGTACTTTTCGTCGATGGACCTCAAGACCGGCTATTGGCAAATTGAAGTCGACGAGAGAGACCGAGAAAAGACCGCGTTTATAACACCAGACGGCCTCTTCGAGTTCAAGGTCATGCCCTTTGGTCTTTGCTCGGCACCTGCGACTTTCCAACGGGTTATGGACACAGTACTGGCAGGATTGAAGTGGCAGACTTGCCTGGTGTACCTGGACGACGTCATTGTGTTTGCTTCAAACTTCGACGAACACCTCCGGCGACTTGACGCAGTACTTCAAGCAATCAAGACCTCCGGCCTCACCTTGAAGCCTGAAAAGTGCCGCTTCGCATACGAGGAGCTCTTGTTCTTGGGTCACGTGATCAGCAAGTCCGGAGTACGCCCCGATCCTCAAAAGACAGCCGCCATCGCTACATTCCCGCCACCCGCCGACAAGAAGGCCGTCCGTCGATTTCTCGGCCTGTGCGCCTATTACAGGCGGTTCGTCAAAAATTTTGCCCGCATCGCCGAGCCACTCACTAACCTTACCAGAACCGACGTCGAGTTCAAGTGGGAAACACCGCAAGACGAAGCATTTCAAGAACTAAAACGACGCCTGCAAATGCCTCCATTACTTGCGCATTTCGACGAACACGGCGAAACAGAAGTGCACACCGACGCAAGCAGCGTGGGACTCGGCGCCGTCCTTGTGCAGAAGACGGACGGACTGGAAAGAGTTATCAGTTATGCTAGCCGGTCGCTATCCAAGGCAGAGGCCAACTATTCAACAACAGAAAAAGAGTGTCTCGCCATCATCTGGGCTACGTCGAAGTTTCGCCCCTACCTCTACGGCAGGCCCTTCAAAGTGGTGAGCGACCACCACGCCTTGTGTTGGCTAGCTAACTTGAAAGACCCTTCAGGTCGTCTCGCAAGATGGAGTCTCAGACTTCAAGAATTCGACGTTACCGTCGTTTACAAGTCCGGACGAAAGCATTCTGACGCCGACTGCTTGTCTCGCGCCCCCCGTCGACCCGCCGCCACACGACGACCTTAATGATGACTGCTTCTTGGGAACCATAAGCACCGATGACTTCGCTCAACGACAACGAGCCGATCCGGAACTCAAGGGCCTTATAGAATACCTCGAGGGCAAGGCCACCATGGCTCCAAACGGTATTCAGACGAGGACTGGAGTCGTTTTTCTTGCGCAACGGCATTCTCCTAAAGAAAAATCTTCTCGCCACTTCGGGACCGACTCCCTCCTCGTAGGTACCTTCAGCGTTACGTCCCGAAGTTCTGGACGCTCTGCATGACGACCCGAAGGCTGGACATCTTGGATTTTCCCGCACGCTCGCGAGGATACAAGAAAAGTACTACTGGCCTCGCCTCACTGCCGACGTCACCCACTACGTGAAGACCTGCCGAGATTGTCAACGACGGAAGACACCACCCACTAGGCCAGCCGGACTTCTGCAACCCATCGAGCCACCTCGCCGACCGTTCCAGCAAATCGGCATGGACTTACTGGGGCCGTTCCCGACGTCGAATTCCGGAAACAAATGGATCGTCGTAGCAACAGACTACCTCACCCGCCACGCCGAGACAAGGGCACTGCCCAAGGGCACTGCAGCCGAGGTAGCAAAGTTCTTCGTCGAGAACATCGTACTGCGTCATGGCGCCCCAGAGGTCCTCATTACCGACAGAGGTACGGCCTTTACAGCAGACCTAACGCAGGCGATCCTGAGGTACAGCCAAACAAGTCACCGCCGGACCACCGCCTACCACCCGCAGACCAATGGCCTCACCGAGCGTCTAAATAAGACCATCGCCGACATGCTGGCCATGTACGTCGACGTCGAACACAAAACGTGGGACGCCATCCTTCCGTACGTGACCTTCGCGTACAACACGGCCGTACAAGAAACGACGCAGTTGACGCCATACAAGTTGGTCTACGGACGGAGCCCGGCAACGACGCTCGACGCCATGTTACCAAAGCGTGCCCGACGAGGAAAACATCGACGTGACCACCTACCTACAGCGCGCCGAAGAAGCACGACAGCTCGCCCGCCTACGGATCAAAAACCAGCAGAGGACTGACAGTCGCCGCTACAACCTTCGACGACGCCACACGGAATACCAACCCGGTGACCGTGTATGGGTGTGGACGCCAATACGCCGACGGGGACTCAGTGAGAAGCTTCTTCAGCGATACTTCGGGCCGTACAAGGTGCTTCGACGTCTCAGGTGCTCTGGACTACGAGGTCGTCCCCGGACGGCATCACGCACTCTCAACGGCGCCGTGCGCGCGGAAGTCGTCCATGTCGTGCGCCTCAAGCCGTATTACGCGCGTTAACAAACCTGAGGACTGCACTTATTGCTTAATTATTGTACGTTCTTTCTTTATTGTTGTGATTTATTGTTGCATGCATTTTCCCCCCCGTGTTCTGTTTTAAGCATCGGGACGATGCCTTTTCAGAGGGGGGCATTGCCACGCGCTATTCTTATTTTCACTTTTGTTGTATTCGGTTTTCGCCCACAGAGACCTTCAGCAAAGCTCAGCTCAAACCGCGCCTTATTGTTCTGGAACCTTCGCAATTATTGTAGATCGTTTTGTTAAGATTGCATGCAAGACGCGACCACTCGCGATTATTCCAGAGCTTGCGCGATGACCTGTGATAAGGCTAGAATGTTCGACGCGTGATGCATAAAAGCCAGCGCGCTCCAACGATGTTCAGTTTTGATCGACGGCCGACGCTCCGTTCGCCGCTATCAGTGCCAGCGTGTATTGCTGTAATCTGACTTTCAGTTTACCGGCCACAAGTTCGGCCTAATAAACAGTTTCATCTTGAGCATACCGACTGCTGCTTGGGTCAACGTCACGACCACGTGACAATATATTGCATGATGACGTCTACAAGTTCCATGTGGACAGCGTTGTGATCGTGGGAAGAATTTTTCAGTGGAAGTTGACAGCTCTACTAAACATGGTTGCATCATTTCACTTTTTGTTTGCAGAAACCAGACGATGCAGTGCTGCCACGCCCCCTTTTGCTTTTGCATATTCTGCTAAGTATTTCCCAAATTCTTCATTAAAATCAAGTTACTATTGCATCGAAGACGGCAGTAATGCATGTTTTCACATTTTTTACAACTTCTGCCCGTCAGCAACAGCAACAACAAAATAGTGACGCTTTTGACATTATTTTATAGTCCCATTACTTGCCTGACGAATAAAACTGCGCTACAGACTGGCATAAAAGACAAGGGGGCCCTATCTCACTTCGCTTTTCAGGAAAAATCTAAACTTACTTTAACGTTTTTTTTTCAGTAGTTTTATTTGAACACAATTAACACTGCTCTCACTATTATCACAACTATCAAGGGCACTCTGCATAAAAAAAAACATTCTCAGCACAATGTACAAGGGAACAGCGGATGCCCACACGGTTAACAGGGGCACCAACTAAAAGGACGACCATCCTATTCCCAACAATAATCACACAGGCAAATGCACGCACATCCGCTCGCAGCACATTTTTATGTATTCCTATTGCACAAGCACAAATGGAAGTTCCACACACCTTGAGCAATTCCCGCTCGTGTTGGAAACAAAGAACCTCGCAGCCCGCTATGGATGCACAAGTGTTGAGGGTGAAGACGTTCCTGATGAATGGGTCCTTCTCACCCTGACGCATCACCATGTTGGCGATCTGGATGACACTGTCCTTCTCTGGCTCTGGAAAGATGCCTGCAAACCAACCATCACCACGCTTCAGTGCAAACCTTAGTTTTTGTGCACAGAGTGGGAATAATCGAACTCAAGGGCAAAACTTTAATGTTAATTACAGCCATGTGAAGATCACAGAAAATGAAACTGGATAAAGCATAGGGATAGCTGAGTGATCACTGTTAATTCAAATGTAGAGGTTCTAAGAAAAAGTGAAATTAAAGTGGGCAAAGAGGCATACTGGTGCCGCCAACACGACAGACTGAACATGTGTGGTGCACTACACGCACCTTTGCGGCCAGCACACTCGATGTCGAAGCTGAGGATACGCAGAGGAGCAACGCGGGCCCAGGTGCCCTCGGGTGCGTGAGCCACCATTTCGTCCCATGCCACATCCACTTCAATCTGCGCTCGCGACACCCTGGTGCGGTCATCGCGGACGCTGTACTTGCCCCGCGGCAGTTCGATCCAGCAGCAGCCCACCACGTGCGTGTCCACCATGAACCTGCATGGATCATCAGCAAGATTACTAAAACATTCAGAGAAGGAAAACGAGTGCACAGACCACAGCAAAACCTCAATAATTTGGCCACCATTCAGAAATGCGGATAATTCAGATGCACCGTCTACCGTATTTACTCGCGCAATGAACCCACTCGCATAATGAACCCACCCCCCACTTTGGTCCTTGAAAAAAAGAAATCTATTTTTTAATGTATGTATCTGTTCATTTTATTTCGGAATGATAGCCAATGCCGTTGACGATCCAAAACAACGTTAAATAACGTCATTATATCTCAAAACAACGACGCAATAAAAGTTGAAACATGGTTTAACAACCATGCTAAACAGTTGCGAGCAGCGCGAGCGTGAACGACGTAGGTCGAAATTTAAAAGTCGCGCCTTTTAGAGTGCCTCGATGCGCGCGCCCCGCTTAGAGTGTAGCCATTCTTTGAAAGGGTCGACGCTGCCTTGCCTCGCTCGTCCGCCATGTTTTAGCCCACGCTGCGCTCCTTTTTAAGTGTGCACGCGGTGCCTGCCGCCTTGTCGCCCGGTTGATTCGTCGCGAGTCCCGCAAGATGACTGGATGTTGCGTGCCACAGTGCACGAACCATTCTAGGAATGGATGGAAGATGTTTTCCTTCCCAAGTGATCCTAAAAGAATACTTTTATGGGCAATGATAATAAAGCGTGACAAGTGGCAGCCGACGAGTGCCTCTCGTCTATGCAGCGTGAGTATTGCAAGCACGTCGGGTGCTTTTGGGATGATTTTTAAAACGGCGTGTATATTACTAGCAACGCCATTACAAGTTATGTGTGTGGTTTTGACTGCGTGTTGGTGCCTCGAACGTTGAGAACCGTTCTCATAAATTTGGCGTTGTTTTCGGGGTGTGCTTGGAAATCGTAGTTTCGCTGTCGCGGGCATCCCCTTCTTCTTCTTCTTTTTTTTCTGATGCGCATACGTGTGATTATGAATATTGTCGCGTCTGTAATGAACTGCAACTATTCACTCCGAGTTGTGTTTTCTTGCGGAAACAAGAATGACAAATAGAAAAAAAAATTCTTTTTTTCGTTATCCGGTGGAATAATTTTCCAGAATTACCTCCCTGAAGGAACGCTTTTTGTGTACCATACACGGTCATTAATTTCAGCGCGGAATTTGCGGCGCTGAAAAAAATGGCTGAAGATCCGCGAAGTGAATGCTGATGACGGAGCGAAGCTAGGTCCTAAGGTCCATATTGTCTACGTTGAAGTCGCCGACTAGAATAAAGGACGGACAGATATGGACAGACGCACGCACAGATGGACGGACGGACGGATCCACGGACGTACGGAGGGATGGACGCACGGATAGATACACGGACGGATGGACGCACGCAGGAACGGACAGATGGACGGAACGGACAGATGCACGGACGGGTGGAGAGAGTACGGTCTATTTTTAAATCATATGCGCGCTATGAACGCTCTTTGTACGGTATATATAACAGCTGTGTTTCGGTCCGACGGTGACAACGGACATCGTGAGAGCCTAAGGAGCTTCGCTCCTAAAAACTGAAGCATCACAGAGTAGAGTCGTTTCCGCTGCGATCGCTAAACAACATTGTGATGCTTACTGCATTTTCGCTGGTATTTTCTCGAAATGGGAAATACAGCCGTATTTTAAATACACATTTATTAGGAGGACACGAGGACGAATATATCCGCCAATCGGTCACATAAAACAGCAGCCTCGGAACCTGCGCGCGAATTCTATTCGCTTTAAGATTTAGCTAAACAGCGAGTAATTTAAACCTTAGGGTTCTCACGTCAGCAAATTTATCACTGCTGATGCATGTTGGGAAATGATGTGTGTATGCGGTGTAAAAATAAATAAATAAATAAACGAACATAACCCGCAAAGTATAAAAGTGAATAGTGATGCCTCCAGCTCTCAGTGATCCAAAGCAGCTGTGCACCACTCAGCCGCAGCCAGCGGCCGCGCCGGCGGTGAGGGTCATTACGTCCTCCAACACCTTTAGGCGCGAAACATTCGATTACTTGCTGTGATACGTGCCTACAAACCTATAACTAGCAACATCCGTGAATGATTATGCATTCGCGAAGGCAAGTCCAGCCCAAAGTGTCTTTACTCGTGAGCAAAAGGCTGCGAATATGCGCGCTGGCAGTGCGCGCATTGGCGATTGGGATCAGTAATGGCGACCGCTGTAGCAGACGACGCGCTTGTCTCCACCCTGAACGGAGCGGAGGCGAACGAGCGCATCGAGGCACTCTAGCGCCTTTGCGGCGGAGCGCCATCTGTTGAACGCAGAAGAAAACTCCTTGCTTATAGCGCCACGAAAGCGCAGCGGCATGAAAAGAAAGCAAGAAACAAAGCGCCGCGACGGCCGCCTGAATGGGCGAGCGCGGCGGCGTTCAAAGCGCAACTCGAGTAGTGCAACCACGCGCAACCCCGCCTACGGTACTGACTGCGCGACACGACGTGCACTTGCGACGTGCTGGCGCCGCGCGCCGCCATCCGACACTGCGTTTTTGTTGACGGGTACTCGCGGTGAACTTCGTTGGACGCCTGCTGCGTAGGGCACGTTGGGCCCATACGCTAGCTACATGGCTGGCTTTAAACTTAAAGTTGGTCAAAAATGCGCTAGAGCATGGGAACGGAGTGACTGGATGACACTTCAGCGTCGATCCGTGTGCGTTCGTTACTGGATAAAACAAGAGGAAGAGCTTCGGGCTACAAAAAAAGTATCGTCACGCATTTTGTGGGCCAAAACAAGGAGCGTTTCCCCTTGTGGAGAGTGAAGTTCTCGAATATGTTACGAAGCTCTGCAGTCAAGCCATTCCTGCCACTAAAGTCACGCAAAATTTCTACTCTTATAACTCCCGCGATTTTTTTTTCCCCGCGTAACGAACCCTCCCCCCCCAAATTAGCGTCAACATTTCTGAAAAAAAAGGTGGGTTCATTATGCGAGTATATATGGTAATCCTGCCAGACATGTGCACAAGACCATGGGATGAAACTCTTGTTAATTCAAACTTATCTGGTTGTACTTCGGCTAATACAGGAAAGTTGGCAGACGGAGGCAAAGGAAATTTGTGCAGTCTCCTAATAAAAGCATGCAGTACACTTACAACAGTGCAACACTTGCTGTACCGTATGCATGCATTTGATGTCATAGCCAGCAATGCCAGTGACAAAGCCGGTGCAGTGGGGATTCTCAGTACCCACGGCGTGCATTTGAAAGTGGTCCTGCACAAGGCAGCTGCGATGGCAGTGCAGCGTGCTTAAAGTTATCGCCAATCATAAGCGTGCAGTAAGTGCAGAATAGCACTATTCCACATACACAGATGAGCGCATTGCTTAAGATAATTAGTGTGATAGGTTATCTGCGAGAAGTCATATGGCGCATCTATCGGTGGCCGCCATCTCGCCTTTATTCGTGTCTGATGCTCGTCCATAAAGGCAGCACCGCAATCATGCAGAAGCCGGAATCATTGATCGGCCAGACTCGGTTAGTTACTGAAAAGGCAGAAGACCATTTGCAGCACAACGTGACGTCGGCACTAACCAACAGGCTTAGGACAAGCCGCTACAGCCTAAGCAGTCAGCAAACACTACAGGTTCTATGTGACTCGGTCAGGAATTCACTGCAACTACGTTTCAAGTGTTATTTCCTTTAAAGCGGGTACGTATTAAAGAGCTTTGCTGTAGCCACAATCTCTGTTGTCTGCGTCTCTTCCCTTACAACCGTGTCTGCAGACCTTACTTTCTTCTACGACGAATCCCTGCCAACCAGCACGACATTCTTTGATTCCAAGCTAGCATTTTTTCAGCCTGATGATACCACTGGGTGGTCCAGTGAAGCATGGTGTCACTCCTGATACACCAGCTGACTTGGAGGATGCAAACGGCTCAAGGGGGTTGGCACAGCACTAGGAAAAATTGATAACCAAGTGCCAACTGTCATCACGTGAGTAGAACATGTGTGAATGGCAGGCTACATAACACACGAACAAGGCCCCAGGCGTGTCATGGACAGTTGCCACGTACATGTCTGCGTGTTGCAGTGTTCTGAGTTTTAATGCAAAGCAGGCACTGGCCCCTCTCATACACAATGAGACACACTGCATCAGCGGGTCTACATGTAGCGCGTGTGATAGGTCTCTTCCCAGTGAGACACATTTGTGATTTGCCCTTCTGAAAGGGAGAGTGTGCAAGGTGAAAGTGTCTGCATCACCTGATCTCAAAGTCAATGTTGCTCTCAAAGATGCGGTAACTGGGCGCCCCGTAAGGATCCACGGTCACGCTACCAGTTTCCAGCAGACGCTTGGCTGGTGCGATGAGCCGGGGCAGAACCATGGTGACCTTGAGGAAGGGCGTCTTGCCCTTGCTGTTGTAGCCATAAATGCCTGGAATAGATTGAACGGGCTAGGTTTACTAAGACTAGTAGGGCAGAACTATGGCCGACAATCAGCCGGCAACAAACCAGCATAATTATCATGTTCTTGTTCCTTGATGTTGTCACAATGCCTGTACATCTATTGTTTCCTCTTTCAAGCACAAGCTGGAAATAACTTGGCATATAATTTCCTAAAGACTTCTTTGGCTGGATACGAATTGAACAGATGAATGCCGCCATGACTGCACTGAAGTGAAAAATAAGTAGGAGGTTGATGTGGGCGAGTTCATGGGATATAGTACTTAAAAAGTTGCATTGAAAAAAGATGAGTACAAAAAGAAGACACACAAGAGACAGGCAAAAAAAAAAAAAAGCCCCACTGATCTCATCTATTAGAATTCCTTCTCTCTTCATCTTTTTTTTTTTTGGACTTTAGTACCATCGAGGAACAATACAAACTTGCTTAATTTTCTGCTTTTTTTCAAGGCAGTTTGAGATTGCACCGGTAGTCAGTGGTGCATGGTTCATGTTGCCCGAATTCGCAATAAGTGCAACTTGGTCGTACAAGGTCAGTAGTACGAGGTACGGACACGAGCCACATGGAAGCAAAGAAATGTGCAACAAGAAAAGCAGCACGCACTCTGTTTGAGGACCATGTCGATGCCAACAACTGTGTCGGACAACTGGTTCTTGTTGGATCGCATGTCCTTCAGCACCGCCCTGTTCAGTGCTTCCTGTGCACAGAAGAAAAGAGGACAAGTCAAGAATGGCACTACGCAAAACATCAAACCATTATACACATACACTCACTTATGCATGCACATGAACAAATACACAGAGGCACTAAATGTCCGACCATTTTTCTAGTAAAATGCATACCAAGCAGCACCAGTGATAGCCTCCTCTTTGGCATTATTATCTACCAACTACCGAACAGCGCAAAACATACAATGGGTGGTTATTATTATAATTATTATTACAGGAGACTCTTGATAATCCAAATTATCACAATTTGAATTGACAGATAATTTGAATTGCATGACTTGTTCTCCAACAGTTGCATGCATTTATTGAACGGTAAAAGAAAAAAGAACAGAAAATGCTTATTTCTGTGAACCACTCAAAAAATTATCTTGAACAACATTTCTCATTCCTACAGACCCACTTTGAAAAAAAGATCTCACAGCATTGCCTCTAGCTCAACTGTGCATCTAAAACTTTGAGAAAAATGAGACCTCCAACACTAGGTGTGCGAGAAAATGGCGCACACAAAGCAACTGGCAATGTCAGCTCACTAAGCCTCTGCATTCACCGTATACTATTACCTCAGAGATCTGGTGCATCAGCTACCTATGCGCTCAGCTGCTGCAATCATCACTGCATGAAGTAAGCATGGCAAGGTTGACCAGAAAGGTAGATGCCTGCTCTCTCGCAACCCTCGACATTTACTGATTGCGCACTCGCTTTAACCTTCACTACGGTGCATTCACCTTTAATTACTTCCCCTCCCCCAACGCCCCCTACGTGCCTTCAAGACAGCTCACCTCTCCTCATCATCTAAGGGCGCAAGCAGTGCCAGTCCAGAAACGTGTGCTAATGCCTACACTAGCACGTGGCACAGCACAGGTGCTACATGCAAAGCAGCTTACTTTACTTCGTACTCTGTAACATACACGAGCTTCAGATACCACTGGAATCCAAACTAACGAATTTCTACTGTATTGAACACATATATACAATTGAAAGAGCGAGAAGAAAGAAGAACAAGTAGACCAGTCACAATCTAAACTGAAACAAAGCCAAGGAATATGGTACAATAACAGGTGCAGGAAAAAAAGAAGTACAAGTTGCACTATATAAGGAATGCACAAAAAAATTGGAGAGGAGGTCATATCATTGTAAACTGAAAAAAAATGTAGGAAAGCTGCTAGCAAAGCCTATCTAAAACTGAAATAATTGGTATGCAAGAAACATCAGCTTTCTAGATTTATAGATAATTTCCATTAAGCCAAACGTTTGAGAGGATAAACAGATTATCACGGTCCCTTTAACTTTGTTTTGACAGGAGGCAGTCATATTAAAAGAGTACTGACATGAATTTTAAAATTTTCGGATTGTTGCTCTAAATGGATTGTTGCTCTGGTGTGGACAAACCTTAAACGAGTACTGTGGTGCCCGGGAATGCGAATATATTTTCATTACCGCTACCTTACAAAAACACTTTCGGTTTCGATATCGAGGGGGCGGCTCCTCGGTGACATGTCATAGCAGTGTGATGTCACGAGGAGAGAGCAACTGGCCATGTACTAACGACAAATCTGTCATCTGCTCGTGGTGCACGTAAACAACTAAGAGTGTATTGTCATCCAGTAACCCTGACAGTGATTTCTGCGATTTAGGCTGCATGCAAGACGCAGAGCTCACAAACTCAGGAACTTTCTTGACTTGTCCAGTGGAGCTGGCTTGCAGATGCTCAGTGACGAAAACTTTAAAATCAAAATAAAATATTTTATACGTGTTGTCTGACTCCGGTATGTGTAGAGCGTTAACACTGCATACGAAGGAAACGAAAAATGTCCCTTTTGCGATGTCTTCAAATCGTGTGACCTACAACCAAATTTTATGGTGCCTATTTATTTTTTTAGCGCAACAGAAAGCCTTACCGGTCAGTGAGTCTAATCACGGAATGGTAATGTAGAAAACGCCGCAAAACATTTGTAATCAGAATTTTTCCACCTGCAGCAAATATGAAGTCGTATGCTCACATGCTGCAAATAGTGAGCGCGAGAGGGATTCGTGTTCAAGCGCGGTGGTTTACTGTGTGCGCGTGCACTCCGCGCGCATGCGCCGCGGCTCGACTTGGTCCACTGGCAGCCACAACGGCAGCGCCGCTTCTCGCCGTGCAACTCCTTTTACATCGTGAGCAGCACAGAATTGAGCGGGGCTGGATAGTAATATATATATACTCTAATTTTGAGGACTGGCGCGCATGACAGCATAGGACTATGCGACTACGTACAGCAAAGCGATAGACTCCATATTCTATACCAGCTTCAAGGCTCTTCCGCTAGGCTGTGTTACATAATGATTTTTGTTACTTTTAAGCATGATTTACAAATATAAATCCTAGTCACAACGTGAGAAGAATGCTGGAATCTGTCACTATATTTCATGATCTTTACATTTCTACTAGGATCTCATCACATGTTCTGGCCAGTTGTCAGTCCCTTTAAGGTTTAAATCAGGCATGAAGTTTCCCTGTTGGCTGCTGGGCTGCTGAATGTGGAAACTCTCGTTGACAATCGAATCTGCCATAATGCCAGTGTATTATTGAAAATTCTGTCAGTCAGATAAGCATTTTCCTGCAATGTGAACCATTTCTTGCTCACACTTGCTGCGAGTGACAGTCAAAAGCCTGCAAACAATGACACACACCCTGAAGGCCCAGCAGTGCTCCTTGCGAAAGTTCGGAGGTGCCTCAACGTAGAAGTAGGGCAGGAAACCGTGCACGTGGCACAGCACGCTGTGTCCGTCATCCGTGACGCCAAACATGCGCACGATGGGGATGGGGCCACGGCTCATTCCGGGCATGCCCGGCAGTGGCTCGCCCAAGTAATGGTCCAGGTCCAGCTGCTGGAACTCGAGGCTGCGTGCCTTGGGGTCCCATGGGGACTCTAGAGGAGGCCTTGCCCACCGCACACTCGTGCACACATCGGCTGGCCCAGCTGCAATCAAAGATCGGCTTTCATGTGACTGCCTCTTTGCTTTACGAAAAGAGGAAGTAAAACTAAAATTAAACTCTAGGGTTTCGCTAGCCAAAACCACAGTGTGATTACGAGGCATGTTGTAGCACAGAACTCTGGATTTCTTGTGTCCGTGCTTGCACGCCCGTCTTTTACAATGATTACTTAGCAACTAGCTCAGCTCTCTGTTATTCTAAACTCTGGGTTTGTTCCGATGACCCAAGGTCCCTTTGTGTGCACCCAAATCAAAGTACACAGGTGGTTTTCACATTTTCCCCCAACCAAAATGTGGCCACTCCGGTCAGGATTCAAACCTTACTTGTGTACTTTGTAGTTCAACTCATTGGCCGCTAAACTGCTATGGTGAGTAAACAAAAAAAAATTTACTCTTAAGGCAAAAGCTTTGTATGTCTGATGCAAGGTGGCCTTGAAAAAAATATCATGGCGTGAGCATGATGAAGCAGTACAAGAAAAAATAACATGTGAACTCCAAAGTGTGGCTCGGGCCATGCATGCAGCACATTGACTTCATCTTTGCGGCATTTGTGTGATTAACAAAAATCCCAGTTTCGCTGCAAGGGGGAAGCACTGAATGTAATAGCACCAAAGTGGAATATTATACGAAGTCAGGCTAGCAGCTCATTCCTTTAGCATCCAAATTGACATAACTCAACCAAATGCAAGCGTAACAAAATGCACCTGCTGTAGCGAGCGAAGCGATCTTCGTGCTGTCTATCTATTCAGTGCAAACCGAGCGATGAGACACAGCACATACAAAGGTATGAGCATGTGCTGATCCCCGTCAAGATAGGGTGCACGTCGTCGTTGCGCTGCAGATAGAGTTCACATTGTTGTCGTGCACATCGTCGTTGCATTCGTCCATGTCATCGTTGCGCTGTTTCAAAAATGTTCACCCCCTCTCCATGGCCCCCCCCTCCCCCCACAGGGCAATTGCATGATGGACGCCGCCTTTCCTCTCCACTTGAGACACGATTATCGGGTGCCCTTGCATGCGTTTCACTCGCACATAGACGACAGCAAAGATGCGCCTGGAGTGTCCATATAATTACTACATGCAATAAAAATAAAATATCACGAGACCTCTAAAGCATGGCTCAAGGCATAGAGTTTCCTACAATATTTACTAGAGGGAACTCTGGCACTGCGATCGTTCAGCCACCATGGGAATGATGGGTAGTACACGGATTTGCCTAATCTTCGTGTTTGTGGCTTCGAACGCACTTGTGGCTTTGTTTATTGTGTTTTGGAGTTTGTTTTGTATAAAATAATGTATCATCGTAAACTTCCTGAGCCAATTTCAATTGGTGAGCCTAAAAAGGTTGCGGTGGTGAAGTGGAACTGCTAAACATTTGCTGAACTTCGTCTTGCAACAAAGCGGTTCCAGGCATCACGGAGCCGAAAGAATGAAGATTAGACAAATCCGTGTACTACCCATCATTCCCATGCTGGCTGAAGTGCCATGCGTAGCAGCTCCCATAGACACTAGCACCAGAGTTCCCTCTAGTGAATTTATAGGAAACTCTATGGCTCAAGGCACGTGAGCTGACATTCACTCCCTCTTTAAAGTATTCACGTGACTAAAAAATGTGAAAGTCAGCATTCGTGTGACTTGGTCCTAGTGATGGCTATGAGGTACCACAAAAGGGCATGTCATGAAAGACACTGAGCCAGGGCTCAGTAGATTAGGTGGAACACTGAAGGGGCATGCAACGCCAGCGGAGGCCCAATAAGACAGAAATAAGATGTGATGCGCCAGACAGCTCGTCATATTCTGATACATGGTTTCAGTACTTAATGCACTGCCACTAAGGCGTTTTGCCTTTGAGCCATCACAGCGCTTACTTTTTCTAACTGTGGGGTTGAATATCCATAAACCACATATGAACTACATAAACTACAAATGTCACAATGGAGGACTTTGGATAACCTTTGAGCATCTGGGGTTCCCTCACAAAAATGATTAAAATGGGTGAGATTTTGAGTTCACTGGGCTGTTTTGAGATTTCAAACAGATTAGGCTTTATAAATATGTGCCAGAGAAATGGACTTCCCTAAACAAAGCATTTGCTTCAGTCTGTCTCCTTAAATAACTGTTTCAGAGCATTTCTATTCATGCAGCACAAGCTTGTCAACCTTAAGCTTGTTCTGGTCTTTGCCTGCCACCATAATTTTAATGAGCCTTTAACCAGGCACCATAGGAAATTTGTGTGTTATTACACCAAAGCTTATCAAGCGTCATCCATGGAGCAAATACTTTGTTTAAATTCCTCCTGTTCCCTCTACATGACAATGAACCAGTCTGAAAAACTCCAAAGTATTTATGCACTACTAGTATTCTTCTAACAAAAAAAAAAATGTATCCCTACATTGAAGACAGCCACACTTTGTGAAATAGCTTTACATTAATGCAGAACATTCTGCACACAAGGTGGACAGTGACATGACAGCAAACACTATAGAATTACAGAACCGAGGCACTAATTTAAAGGTAGAGGACGTATAAAGGTACATTTTAAAATTGCAAAATTACATTAAACCGACTAGCAGCACAATTTTCCTCACCAGCCCAATTGAACACCACTCCAAAACGCACAGGTGCATGTACACTCATCTTCGTCTTCTTCCTCGTTCACAATAATCAAAAGGTCACAGTTTCGCCCGAAAAGCAAATCAATTTCTGTCAGTGACAAAGCACTGACAGAAATATATTTTTTAAAAAAGTACATAAAGCAAGGTTTGTAGCTTTATCAGCCATACACGGTCCAATAAAGGTACGCTTACTAATTAGATTAACCAGCACAGTGTCACCTTCCCACAGGCAAACAGATCTCACTCACTAGCATGACAAACGGCTCAGACAGAAGTAAGCAAATGCATTGGATTGTTCAGAGACTCATGTGTATCTGAAACTTTGAGATAACGTGACCCTAAAAAAAGGTGCACAAGATAGCACACACGATGCGACCAGCTGCCTCGGCTCGCTGAACTTTTGCGCCCACCGCAGATTAGCTTCAAGATAAAACAGCCAAACTACCTGCACACTGTATACAGGTGGGCTGACTAGAGAAGGAAGCATATGCTCACCTTGCATCATTATTGCAGCCAACAGTAACCATTTGATTTATTTTTTATAACTTGCGTGGGTCCACACAGACATACCATATTTACTCGAATGTAACATGCACTTTTTTTTCAGATTTTTGCTACCTAAGTCGACCCTCGTGTTACAATCGAATACCGAAATTCAAGTCGTCTAAAAAGTGCAATTATGCACACAACTCTTTTATTTTTGTTTCATTGTTTTCTTCCTCGAAAGTCACCCCCTCGCATTACAATCGCGGTAATGAGAGTAAATATGGTACTTATGATTCTGCCATTCTGTGGAATGCTACCTGCCTGTTTGATACATTGTTTCTGCTCAGTCTCCACCCCTCCTTCTCCCTGCTTTCATTAGAGATGCGCACACACCAAGGTTCCATCCTTCTCGGTTCACAACTCAAGCTTCACCTCAAGCTCACAGCGTACTGAACACGTAAATCTTACTGCCCTTGGGACCTTATAACGATAGTGATGGAAAACTTTCACCCTGAATGTTCCTGTAATTTACATCGCAAGGTCAAAACGCTGCAGAAGAAAAACGCTGTTGCGACACCATGACGACTGCACTTTGATTTGTTCTTCTTCTTCATATTGCTCTTCATTTTGTGAACGTTTACTCTCTCCGATGCAGGGCAATCTCATTCATGGATATGAGCCACACGTTGAAGCCGCAACCACAGCATATTTTATTGTACTGACTTAAAGAGACACAACAGGACCTACATCGACATTGTGTAAGGGGGACATCACAATAAGCTGTAGAGAACAATGAGGCAAGCCGATATTATCACAATGTAACAATATCAGCAACGGAAAGAAACATACATTAAAGAAGAAATATCAGGTGACAAACTTGCTAATAAACAGAATCATGTGATGCACAATAGGATCTAATGAGAAACCACTCTTGTAGTGAAAAAAAAAAAAGTCACACTTAAGGAATTATGCTATCACTAAAAACAAGGGATATTATGTCAGCCCCTGCTCTACCAACATCTGCATTAAAAATCAGTCTAATGCTTTCACACTATTATTAAGCCGCAATAGCTACAACGTGTGTACCCTTTAACATTTTGTGCTGTCCGCTATTTATTCCCACGCAACCTCCTGCACAAGTTGCAGAGCGTCATTACCAAAACTAGACCGTCAATGAACATTATTTCGGGGAAAAGCCCTTCCACATTCACTTCAATACAAGTGTTGAAGCTTTAAACATCTTTTAGCTGCTTGCATACATGTAGAGCTTTGCAGAGTGCTCTTCTGTCTTGAAACACTTGC
This sequence comes from Rhipicephalus appendiculatus, assembly GCA_030522465.1. Taxonomy (NCBI): domain Eukaryota; kingdom Metazoa; phylum Arthropoda; class Arachnida; order Ixodida; family Ixodidae; genus Rhipicephalus; species Rhipicephalus appendiculatus. The sequence continues at coordinate 86,024 of JALIZH010016860.1, forward strand.
AGTTAGGGAAAGAAGCTCAAACACAGAGGTGGAGTGCAAAAGAAAGAGGAAGCCATGTCTTCGAACACTGTGCATTCCAGCTTTTACAGTTATTTTTGCATGGCATTCTAAACCCTTACTCAAGTAAACAGCAAGATTCCAAAGGGAATGCCGTCACAGGAGGAGCTTCAATAAAAGATGGGGAACATGAAGCATGCTTTCTTTGTTTATTTTTTTTTTTCTGTAGCATGTTTCATTTGTCCCCCCATGGCCCGATTCCCTTCTGTTCCCTGGTATTGTTCCACGCAAGAGTAAAAAAACATCACCATCACACAGGGTGTGTACCACTTCTGGACAGCATCGAGCCTGAGTTGTCTGAAAAATGGAATGCGTCCGGAAGACGTCTGTGCGAAATTATGCCACCTCGTGTCGACGAGAGAAGGCTGAGATAAGCCCACAAAATGGCTGCCTTCAACTTCTTTCGTGTTCAAACCCATGAAAAAATCCAACGCAGCTTACATTACGCGCATGAGAAAACACGGCTAGGTCTTCTTGTGAGGAGGTAACCTTTTGCAGGCAACACTTTTGGGACATAATTATAAAAGGCTGCTGATCAGCAGTCAAGGCTTCTGTGAACAAGCGGGCCAAATGTTATTGAACCGCACGCAGCAGTGAAATTGTAATTTCATTTCAAAGACAGCTAGAAATCGCTCGTTCTCTTCTTGGCAAACTACGCAGTCGAGGGGACCGACTATTTACACAAAGGGAAGGACACGTTCATTGGCTGCTTCCATGTTCCCAAAAATATCCTCGGTAACACCTAAATTGTTTGTTTCGAGTTCTATAAGTAAAAAAATTTCTGTCTCTCTCCTTACAAACAATGAAAAAGAAACTCTTATGAATCTTATTACTGTCACTCTCAATCAACAGTCGCCTGCTTAGTGTTTTGTTTTCTCCCACATCCATGTGAGAAGGCACATGTTGTGCAACACCCATGCTGTTAAAGCAACGGCCTCAGATGCCTCATCAAACGTGAAAAGTGGCCATCCATGTCCCCGGTGGCATTGGCATCAGCACAAACAGTCCAAAAAGTCAAGTGATCACAGATGACGTCCTCATGACATCACTGGTCATCAAAATTTGCGATAGCATCATGACTCACTACGACATCACATCTTAATATCCTCACATGACATTGTTGCTAGGCCAATCCCGGAGACAACACTGCCACCACGTAAGGTACACAAAGCTTGAGGAAGGGGGGAGGAGGTTCAATGAATTTGTCTGAGAGCCACAGCTTTGCTTTTTATTATAGTAAATTCATTTTTAACTAATACATGTCATGTTTGTCCTTAAGTGTTTTGGTCATTGCGTCACAGCAGTGCTTAAATGGGGAATTAAGCACTGCCAGTTTACAAGGTGCTGAGAGTAGTCAATCTCAGCGGTGAAACTAACAGCACTGCCCTCATATGTTGCTCATTGTGTGTGCATTTTTTGTGCCCAGGTTCTGGTAACAGGTTACGTACGCGACCGGGCCAGTAGGTGTGGATCCATGACATCATACACCTCGTAACGACGCCACTGAACAGACGTCCTCAAGTACATACGTGCCAACCAAAGGCTCAAGAAATAAGGATTGCTGACCTGACGATCCCAAAAATGGATGTGTAAAAATACATGAACTCTTAATAAATGCTTGTCTCTGGCCACACAAATTTCACTTTTCTGTATGTGCTGCCTTCAGCAGACTTGAGTGAGAGAGAGAGAAATACTTTATTTGATGATCCGGCGGACAACAATCAGGAGGGTCATCGTGATGCGGCCACTGCTCCTGATTAAAGGATCCCCTGATACCAAAATTGAAACCTGAAGATGTTTGTGTAGGTTGATTGTCCTGTATACGGGGGCACTTCTTACCGATTATTAGTGCTCGACATTAGCTTTAAGATATTTTAATTTGGTTTTAAAGTAAGCGTGAGTGCTCATCTGAGTTGGCAGCCCCTCGCGACATCGCCACGGGAATGACGTAGACCAGGAGGTCGGCAAACCTTTTGAGGCGGATGGCCAAAGTTGCATGAAGCCGACATGGCGGGGGGCCTGATAGCTATGCACAAGGGGGGGGGAGTTGGGCAAGGAGAGAAAGTGAGACGAATTGACAGTAATCTACACAACTTGAATAGAAATCATGTTTTTATATAAACTGGAAGAGCCATCATTTTTGTTTAATACCGAAAGAGCTTCTTTACAGTCCATTACGCAGTGACAAGGGGAGGGGGGGGCGGGGTTCCAGAGCTGTGCCGGGGGCTGCATAACAAGGCCCTGCGGGCTGGCAACCTGCAGCCCGCGGGCCTCAGGTTGCCGACCCCTGACGTAGACCGAGGCCCCGTGTGATGTTACACGAGTATTGTCGACGTCAGAGAACATTTGGAGGGCGCACAATATCCCCGGCTGGCACCGGGAGAGGACTCTTCCAAGAATTCTAAATAATTACATTAGCAAAGGTATAGATGTGTCTCATTTAAGTGTCGCAGAATTAGCGGCTCTTTTTGTTGTATAAACTATGTAGCAATTTATTTAGGTGCAGAAGATTGCAGCAGGTTTCTTTGTTGTATAAGCTATGTATAAACCACGTTTTCAGTTTTTCCTTTACGACATGACCCCTTACGCAAAACAATGTGACAGTTAAAAAAAAAAAGTATACGATATTGTGATGCCCTGTACGAAGTATATGATATTGTGATAATGTTGTGATGCCCAGCAGCTGCTGCCGTTGTTCACAAAGGGGGCAAGGATCCCTCAAGCCGTCATTACGGCTTTTCCCTCCTGCCTCCTGTTACACTGTACTGTGACGAATCAAATAAAGCAATCAAAGCAATCAAACTATTGTTCGTCATCCCTCTCGCTCTGTTGTCGGGCTTAGGGTTGCCACCTTTTCTCGAACAAAAAACCGGCCCTTCCAGGGGGGGGGGAGTGTATGAGTTACCAGGAGATTAAATTAATGTTGAACAATGGGCTATGTCAGGTCTTCGGCACGCAGTGTCATTTAATGTAATATTGCTCTCCTTGAGCCAAAGAAACCGGATGTACAAACAAAAATCGGCACACTGACTAACCTACCAGTCTAATTGCTGGCACAAAAATACCCGTGATTACAATGACGCTTACGTTTACTGCTCTGAAAAAAACCGGCCAATGACGGGTGCGGACCGGCAACCGGCCCGCTGCCTAAAAAAACCGGCCAAGCCGGTCTAAAACCGGACAGGTGGCAACCCTAGTCGGGCTGCTCTCAAGGTGGTTTTGGCTGCTTACACCAGGAATGCTTTTCTTTTCTCTGAGGGGGACACGCTCAAACCACACACATCGTTTCATTCTTCCCCGAGCGCGGGTCCCCCTAGTGGGAAACTGCGCATTCAGCATCAACGAAAGTTGAACAAACGTAGTCTCAGGCGCTCCCCCGTTGTGGGGCGCTAGTTTCATATGGTATTTAGGTGGGCATTTCGAACTGGCGCAAAATTTTCTCAATTAACAACGTTAGCATTAATTATACGATGCGTTAGAGCATTTACGATTCAATTTCGGGAATTACCAGACACAAAGCTACAAATTACAGTAAAAAAGTCGCAAACAAAGCTTTCACTGTCAGGGGTCCTTTAAGCATTTAGACAGCCTAAGACACTATGGACCTTTACATATCATGACAAGGCCCATACAACCTTTGTAATGTGAAGGCCATTATGGTACATGTTTACTTGTGCATGGGATTGAGGAATCAGTGTTGCAAATGCAACATTAGCATCTATTAGGCTTGTGCGAATATTCAAGCATTTTGAATATTGAATTCGCTTCGATTCGAATTTAAATTACTGGAAAATTTCGAAGTGTTCGAAATGAACGAATAGGTGTACATTAGTCTGCATGTAACCCCACCTGTAAAGGTGGTTTCACTGAAGTGGAGGGGTGCTATACCGTGAATACACCTTTCCAGGGGAAATCCACACTGCCACAAAGCCCCACTTCAAAGTTAAACGAACATATTACCCTCACATTGATTCTTCCTTTTTTAAGTTTAAAAGCTTGTTATGCCCGCTTATATGCTCTAAGCATAGTAAATTTTAAAATGTAACATACTTTACAGGTTATCACTCACATTTTACCGAAAGTCAAATCCTGCTACTATTCAAAGTTGCTTCCACTTCCTTTGAACCAAAAAGAATGATATCTGCACATGCCTTGTTTCAATTTAAAAAAAAATATTGTACAGGTTAGTTGGGTCATGACAAATATGCTCATTTTTCTTTATAATATGCGATACACACTATTTGAATTCAGTTCGAAATTATTCGAACCAAATCACTATTATCTTCGAACCTAAAATTTACTATTCGCACAAGCCTAGTATTTATTCTTATGGGCCAATAGATTTATTAGACAAATATGCTAATACACTAATATATCTACTAGACTAATACACTGTGAGACTAAAAGACCAATACACTAATAAAACCTAACTTATTAGTGGTAGTAACCTAATGGCATATAAGTTTTTGTGCTTCAATCTCTGTCCAGGAGGCTTTGCACTGCGTAATCTTAGTGCCCATTCATCCCTCTGTTGCTTGTTACAGGACGGCCAACTTTTGACAACTCACACAAGTACACAAATACAGATTGGATGCAGAAACTCAAGATGCCACTAAGCAAACTCACCGACAACAGACTCCTGGGAATCGACATCATCCATTGCCTGCTCCTCACTGAGCTGCTGCTCCATGAGGGCCAGCTCTGCTTCAAAGTCCATCGGCTCGTCGTCGTCGTCATTCTGCTTGCGCGACTTCTTCGATCCACTCTGCTGTGACGAGCTCAGTCGCCCCGACTGCTTCCGTTTGTAGTCCATCCTTGATTACGACAGCCCGAGTTGTGAAACAGGCAGCCCTGCATAACATCACGCACCATTGCACAACCTGTCCTAACGCTGCAATGGTACACATCAGTCACTATTGACATCAGCAGCCTAATACCAGAGGATGAAGATCACTTCCAGCAAACTCCTGTTACCATGGCTGTGCACTGCCTGGCTTTTTACTCTATGCCTGCAAATTTCTCGAAAGTTAATCGTGCTTCAAAGTTTTCTGGGTGTCCATGGGTGAAATTTCCCTTCCTTTGGTTACTCATCTTGTCATTACGAAGTGACACTGATGAGAAAAATACCGATTGCAAGAACCAACTGTCAACAGTGTACAACTGCCACAGGTGTCTCCTACCCCAAAGATTAAAGGTCTAACAGTGAGTGGATTAAAATATAAATAAAAAGTTATGTTGACAAAAGTAAGCAAGCAACAGTTATAGAGACAGTGCCACTGAGCAATTGAGTTCATCTTGACACTGTTTCCAATGAGAGTGAAGCCTGCAAAACAGCTGCAATGTAAAGCAACATGGGATTCAGATGTTTTCGGCATTTGCCAACTTTGGCACTACAGCTGACTGACACTGCTCAGAAAGAAAGATGGAAAATTTCCAACATCAAATTGCATATTTTAATATTTAAAAACAACACATGATGCTGTAGTGGAGGGGCTACAGCCTAAAATCAGAAAATGGTGGTTCTTTAACGTGCTCCCATACCAGTTCTGAATGCCTACCCCGTGGAAATGCAGCTGGGAATTAACCTTCAATTTTTTGTCCACATGCGTTCCCAGAAAAACTGCTAATTCATTATCGTCCGTCCCAATTCAAGCACATCAAAGGTGCCCAAAGTTGGAAGCCTAGGCGCAGTTATCAATGGAAAAATAGAATAACATTCTACATCCAACAGAAAGTGAACTGTGACGTGAGGCACCACATGTCGCCCTCAACAAGATTAAGTGAAATTGATTGTGACAGTGTTAAACATATACAATGAGCACAGTGCCTAGGATGCCACAACACAGCTCTCAGGCTGATTTCAGTGAGCTGGCGTTCCTTAACGCTCACGAAAAGCTTTGTACATGAGCATTTTCACAATTTCCTCCCGTCGAAACACGGCCGGAAACTTAACCTTCGACTTCGTACTCAGTGCCGTTTGTCCGCGATGTGCACGGCGCGCGCAGCAAGTTTCATGACAAGAGATAGGTATCAACCCAAAAGTGGCACGAATATGGATGTCAACCTCGACTGCTCGCTCACTGTTACTGCACATTTGAGTTGACAGTTACTCCATCTTCGTAATGTATGGCGTTAACCGGGCCGGCAGGGTTCTGTTTGGTGTCGCATAATTTCGGTTGCCGGACTTGGGGGTATTTGCCCCTGCAGTTCCAGCTTTCTCATCTGTTTTGCTAGCGTTCCGTGGTGTGCCGGTGTCACTGGGGCGCACGTAACCCACGACGTGCCGCTTCGCGGTTCTCAGTATTTTGCCAGTGTCCGTGGAGTGCGGTGTCACTAGTTAGCTCACTTACTAGAGAGGTGAATAGAGATCAGTACCCGGATGGGAACTTCGGAAAGCTTGCTTTCTTGAAACCGGCATCAGCGATCCTTGCAGCTAGCGGCTACGTTTAGTTGGACAACATTTTCAGACATTTAATGGAACATCGCACGATCCTCTTTCGGCTACGTTTTGGCCTTCAAAACTCGCTCGCCTGATTACACAGTCTACGTGTATGCAGCCCAGAGCAAGCAACTGTCGTGCGAGGTCAGTCCATCGATAGTCGATGAAGAGGTAAGTGAAATTATTGCTGCTGGAGAGAGGTGAATCGCTTACACGAGGGAAGACCAGCACACGAAAGTCTTCTTTTCTATCCCCGCTGCCCTGTGTAAGGTCACTCCGAAAAGCCCCTTCCTACGCAACATCAAACAACGCGCCGATCAGCCTTTCTAACAAATTTGAGTGCGCATACGCGCAAGTACCAGAGTTCGTGCTGTGCTGCCGGTAACTAGCAAAGTTCGCCAAGACAAACTATTTCCGGAAGTTTCGTGGTGACCCAGCGAGTACCGCGCACGATCCGTCATTTGAACGTGAAAACCGAACGTTCGTTGAATGAAATAACACTTCGAAATATTTTCAGCCTTACCTTTGTCCCAAAGACTGCTGAAACTTCAGGCAACGCGATTTACCGACACGAAAACGTACGGCGAGATTCGACACCGTTTGTAAACAATTTACGCGGCAGCACGCTGCAGCGCGCAAAATTTTATTGCGCGGGAAATAGAACAGCAGTGTTGCCTCCATTCATGTACGTTCCCGCTTAGGTTGGCTCCATGGTTAGCTGCTATCATAGGCTGCTATCAATGTTTTTAGATTGGCTGTTAGCTCTTATTTTTTCGACATTGTTTCAAAAGAGCACTCTCCATGGAACATGAAATGCCCGTTTGAGCATGATAGCGACCAAAAGAAAAAAATAATAATACAGGCCGGGAGACGTTACTTGTTCTTGTTTCAGGGGCGTAGCCAGGGGGAGGGAGGATTCAACACGCGTGCCCTCCTCTCTCGTCTCTGCGCTTTTCGGAGCGATGATTGGCCGCTCGCGCCGTCGTCCTGGAAACTCGCGCGAACCGATGCCTCTTACATTGCGTGAGCAACGCCTCCTCTATCGCTTGTGTTTTCGTTGTTTTCGCCAGCGCCATTACCGGGCCGTGTAGGTTTCGCGTATCAAGGGACTTTCGGTGCACTCTGACTCCTGAAGGGTCTGCTTTTATGCTGCCATTGGAATGCCGGGGTGCTGCGCGTTTCAGTGCACCAGCCGGCGTGAAAATGGCTTCATGATGTACACCATCCCGCGAAGAAAAGGTGACGAGGCGCGAAGAAAAGAGTGGCTTCAGAACATCGGCCGTAAGGACTTCGTTCCGACCGAGCATACTGTGCTCTGCGAGGTACTGCGTACTTCGAACTTAAACGAATGTGTGTTATATGTGCGCATTCTGGAGAACTTGTTGCAAGTTCATGAAAATGCGCGCGATCTTGCTTATTTCGCCTATCATTGTGTGTCGTCTTGTACGTCATTTTTTTTTTTTCATTTGTTGGCGTTGCCCTGTGCCTTGTAGTTTATATTGCTGGCGTGGGTAAGTTGCTGACAATAGGCTCTTCAACTTCGTAATCTCAATGTGGATTTCTAGCGAAAATGCTTTTAGCTCGGGCGTTTCTTTTGTTGCGATTGCTAACAGGCGGGCTTGGCGCAGGATAGCAAACATGATTTTAATGCAATAGGAGGGCCATGGAGCCTCAAAATCGATAGTTTGTGTGAAGCCTAGGTCTGGCAGATATATAGAAGAGGATAATAGTGGGCGTTGGAGTTAATACTAGTAGTATTATAGTCGGTGACGGTAGTATTATAGTGTTCATGTGACGTCACTTCCACCGTTGTCGCCCTCTCCCGCCATTCCTGGGTACCTACCACATTCATGTACTGCAGCACGGGGTGTTGTGGGCTCATCATCTGTTGCTGTGCGTGATGATGAAAATGAAGCAGTGTGGTTTCTTGTTGTCATACTTCGACAAGTTCATGGATCAGGAAGACCTCAATTGCTCGTTCGATACAAAACTAGAATATCAAAATGTGTGACACGTCGACCCATACTGGATTTCCATGAGCAGCGATGCCACCGCGGACTCCGGCTGCCCGCCACGACCTACGTGGGCACATTACCTCGCTTTCAGTGCAAATTACAGGGCAAAAGAGTTAGTAAAAGCCCAAATTCTCCCAAGGCGCACAATATTTTGAGTGGATGAGCGAAGCAGAGCATCTCCCATCGAAAACGAGTCATCGTGCAGAGCTAGGCAAGTTTACAGGAGATATTGGTGCTGCCCACGCCACCAAAGTGGTTCATGCAGCGCGACTCCCTAAGTGTTTTAAAGATTGACTATGCTCTTTGATCGGCATTCGTAGAAACAGCCAAGGAAAAAAAAAATAGTGCAAGGGAGAGACTTCGCTTGGTGCATACCGGTAATGCCTGTCACTTTTTATGTCTTATATGTTTTTGCCACCTTTTTTTTTTACTTTTTATTTTACTTCCGTTGTTGTGTGCTAATTAATGTACAGTGGAGCCCCTGCAAACAGTGGCATAGCCAGAGGGTTCCACACCAGGCCTCTGCCCCCCGCAAAATTTTTTTTTGCCATGGCATACAGAGCCCAAAATGACACTCGACCACATCTTCCCCACCTCAGATAAAGGGGGTGCCCCCCTCCGAAGAAAATTTCTTCCTATGCCCCTGCCTGAAAATGATGGAGACTGTTTTAGGTAATGAAGCAACGGTTCAACAAAACGGAGGGTTTACCTGACCTACAATTTAAACTGATCGGAATGTTACCCTGCAGGGGACTTATTTGTGCTATACTCCAAACCACCAGTGAATGAAGGTTGTTTGTTTCACATCCGTTTTCACAGTTTGTTTCTATGCTATACCCTAACCCTCGCGATCGTCATCATGATTTCAACCGCCTCCATTACAGAGCACGCAGTGGTTATGGCAAAGTTTTTAGGTGGAGTAATCACGCTAAGCTATCTCTGTTTGCAGGTAAGTGCTTGAATAAAGCACTTACCCGTAATGAAGTTGCATCTGAGGACGCGAATATTATTGAGGTTCATCAAGTCGTTTCTGTTAATCCGCGCCAGCCAAACGCGCCGGTGCTTTTCGGAAAGTCGCAGTGTGCGTTCATTATTTCAGGTAATAACTTTCGGCAAAGAGAACACCCCAACGCTCTGTTCCCTGTGCATGGGCTGCAAAATCGACTTGCTTCACCAGCAGCTGATAACTGCGCAAACTTGCATCGTGTGGCAAAACTGAGTGGGTGCAAGCACGAAGAAACAACATAGCAGCGGTCAGCAAAGGCGTCAGTAGGTACCCAGGCATGTCGGCGGTGCATTCCGGACGTGACGAAAGCGTGCTGCGTGATGCACGTGCACACTATGTATAACTGCACTGATTATGGAATAATTACTGTACCTACCGATGACATGCTAGTGTGATTAGGAATGAATAAGGAAAGTTGAGAATATTAAATGATGACTCAGCTATAATGACTAACAATCGCTGACTTAAACGACCATGGATGAGTCAGCGAAATTGAGGATAACAAAAATGACCTCGGGCAATAGAGAATGAATAAGACTTGCTCTAACAACACCACAGCAAAACTGAGAATGACCACAGTAAAATTAGGAATGAATGAGAGTGACTAAGTTAAATTAGAAATGATGCAGGAGAATGACAAACAATTAAGAATGACACAACCAAGTTTAAATGGTAGGAAAAAAAAGGCATGATCAAGAATGACTAAAATTGAAAATTGCGAAGCAGAATTGAGAATGACTAAGTAAACTTGAGAATTACTAAGGATGGCTGAGCAAATTTGAGTACTGTAAGAATGACCCACAAAAACAGAAAACTGCTTATAAAAGACTAACCAAATATGGAATGGCTAACAATGATTCCTCAAAATAGAAAATGACTGAGAATGCCTAAGGCGAAAATTCAGAATGGCTAAGAAGGACTAAGCAAAATGAGGAAAGCAATAAATGACTCAAGAAAATTGTGACTGTCACCATGAATGGCTAAGTAAAATTTGCAAATAGGTCAGAATGACAAAAGGTGGATGGTTACTCTTGAAGGAGGAACGGTCTAGAACAACAGATTTGAAGGCGATCTCTCTCTGCCACGAAATACTGGGGAACATAAATACCCGTACAGCTATCGCTAGAGATCGCGTTATGCAGCAGTGATTGTCAGTGGCCTTTTTTTTTTTGTGCAAAATGTATTTCTAGCCATATGTGTGCCTAATAATACTGTTTGATATCGCAGTTGCATTTTGATGCTGATCAGTTCGAGCCGTTGATACTGGAACTGTACGGGAAGAAGAAATTGAAACCTTATGCGGTTCCAACCATTTTCTCTCACCTGAGTGCACCAAATCATAGGAATGCTGCGAATAGACTGCCACTTCCAAACGAAAGTGGTGAGTGACATGTCTTGCACTTTATATGGAATGAACACAAAAGTATTATTTAAAACATTTACTCTCCGCATAGATGCCCAGTAAAATGCTTGCAATGTAATAATGACCCACTACCATTTGTAGAATTATGCTGCTAATGAATTATTTTGTTTTTATGCAGCACATTTAGACGCAAGCAGCGTCACAGCTGTAGTAATAAAATTTCACCAGTGCAAAAAAGACGGAAGACCTAGGGATCGAGACACACACACACAGCACTGAACTCACAACTGATTTATTACTTTGAATGCAAGGCCTTTTATGGAGCGCATCAAAGCAGCAGAAAAAATTAATAGATGAAATGAAGTGATCAAAAAGCCTTGTGACAACAGGTTGCCGAAAAAGGACATTCAAGCAATGGTGACAGCGCAGTCAAAAATCTTAAACATCAAGATGCCCCTGATTTCCAAACAAAAAGTAAAAAACTATAATTCAACCTAAAAACCGAGTGGCAAACACGATAAAACTAAACGAGGGGGGTGCAAACCATTGTTGCATCGCGACTGGGAGAGGGGGAGTGCAGTGGCATAGCTTGGGTGTGGGGAAGTGCTTCACTGGCTTGAGGGGGGCAAGTGCCCCTTTTGCACCCCCCGTGCCGACACCCATGATTGTAAAGGCATGTGCTGGAGGTAGTGTCCTTCCTTCTTGGAGGGGAAAGGGAGGGCCTGCTGACACATCTCTCATCAAGCTTCTGAATTCCAGCTGCCTCTAAAATTTCTGTAACAATTTGCTCGCCGTGCCTGGCTATGACAGTGCATCCCTTAAAGGGGCCCTGCAACACTTTTTGAGCATGCTCAGAAAACGCTGCCTATCGGTAGTCCAGGCTCTCGAGAACACGCGAGCCAAATATTATAGCGCAGCACGCGGCGTGGAATTCATAATAAATTCTCAAAGTCAGCCAGAACTTGCTTTCTCTTCTCTCAAAAATCACTCGTCAGTGTCGTCACCGACGGGAGTATCACTCGCATCAGCCATTGGCTGATTTGAGCATGGCGCGCTCGGTAGTTACAGAGGCCGCCGCGGGAGGCCGCGACTTGTCCACGCGTGCGCGCGCGATCGCAATGAAAATTGGCGTATTCGAAGAAAAAAAAAAGAGAAAAAAGCGCTCAAGATCACGAGGCGCGCGTGACGTATTTTCTTTCCCCGTGCCATCCCTCCCTGCTTAGCTTCCAGCGCTTTCGACGGGACGAGAAAAGAGAGAATGCAATTGCAGCGTGCGAGAAATATTTGTAACTCCACTCGTACTGGACGGATTTCAAAAATTTTTGCGGCAGTGAATTCGTGAGGCAATAAGCTCATTTAGTGAATCCATTCCATGGGTACTTGAAAAAGTGTTGCAGGGCCCCTTTAAAATGCGGGCAGCAGCCACTCTCATGGCAGTGCATCGCTAGATGACTGCGCGCAACCGCTGACAGGTTCTGCTGGTGCCCTCTAAGACAGATATTTAGGCACCTGCCCATTTGTCCTATGTGGCTGTCGGGTCTTAAATCGGAAAGAAAAAAAATCAAATATCACGTGTTTGTGATTATTCCTTGGCTGACTTTTTGCGTCGAATGCGCTGTGCACTGAAAAACCTTGTTACCCATCCCCGTCTCTCTTTTTCATGCTTCACTCTGGTATTTATAATGTGTTTCATTCTGCCATTAAAAATCAGCTGCAAGTCAGTGCCTGTGTGTCCGTGTCTTCTCTCTTGTGGGTGTGTGTTCGCGCTGCTACTCCCTCGCTCTACGATGAACCAACTTGCCCAAAAAAGTTTTGATGAGCCTATATGAACCTGCGGAATATTACTGAGTGCCAATCACCGCAAAGGTTTGCTCATCATAGCAGGGCCTGAAGTGGCGATGGATGTCACAATGAATGCCCGGTCTGCAACAATACATTGAGCTTTTCGCAAGCAGCCTCACTACGAAGACAGCAACCGTGCCCTACAAGTGCTCCTGCAAAACTTAAAACAGCCCCAAGCACATCTTCGCAATTTTTCATTCAGTGCGAGCGACGGCACGAAAAGCAACTCACACTGAAGGCTAAAAATGAAAGACTATGGAGAACTATGTATGGATACAAAAACAAGCTAAAAAAACGAAGTTTTTGCAGTAAAACAGCGCCAGTGAAGACAATAGAGCAGACGAGGAGGAAGACGCGTACACAAGTTAGAACCTAGCAATAGCCAAGTTACAGCCACAGAAAGACCCTACGATCACAGCTTCGCTGATTTTCTAGCTTTGCGCGGCCGAGTGCAAGCTTCGACGCCTTGTAAAACAAACAAAAAATAATAAAAAAAAAGCTGTTCGATGCTTTCCCGTCCGTTGGCGTAGCGGTGATCACGTGGCCTCGCAGTCTGGCGAGAGTGAGGCTCGGTAAGAAGGGGAAAGCTGCGCCATGCTGCGAGGGCGGAGAATGGCATGTCGGGGCTGTGAGAAACGCGCCAAGCTGGGGTGGCTAAATGGAGTATAAAAGAGCGCGTCAGTGTTCAGGTTTGCGCTGTTAGAATGGCCGACATTGCTCGTTCTTCTGACGAAGGAACCGCCCGACGTGAGCGTCGGCGAGAACTGGCGCGGGAACGGGCACGACGCCGCAGGGCCGATCCCAATGTCCGCGCGAGAGAGGCCGAAGCAAAGCGCGAGAAGAGGAGATTAGACCCGGGGCTTCGAGCAAGAGAGGCCGAAGCTCAGCGCCTATGGAGAGAAGCCAATCCGGAGCATCGATGGAGGGAAGCTGCAGCCAAGCGACAACGTAGGAATGCAGATCACGGGCTCCGAGTGATTGAAGCTTTCCAAAGACGCCAACGAGACTCCCCAAGTGAGATTTCTTCTTGGGGTTCGGATGGACGGTTTAGGAAGGAATGCTTGGATAGGGAGTTAGAGCATAGTTGCAAATTAAGTGTGCGGTATACTGTGGTTTGACAATAACTTGACTAAAATAACCTGATGGAGGGGCATCGGCATCGCTGTTTCGATAGTGTTCGCGAAGTGGAGCTGGCTGTATTTTTTATGAGTGGGTAGGGGGCAAAGCTAGCTGACGGCCGCTACAAGCCATTAAATACACTACGTACGGTAATTGCTATGGTAGACGGCCTTTTACAGCCCAGCGAAAGCTTGCAATGCGTGTTGTAACTGGTTTCTCCATCTGGCGACAGTTCCGAGAAACTCGCGAGGACCGGCGATGCGCTTGCGGCGCTCGTTTGGTCTCCGCTCGGTTGATCCCTTCTCTTTCGTGCCGTGAAACGTACCGAAATGGCGAGGGTGAAAAGAACTCCCGAAGAAGAAGCTGCTCGTCTGTTACGCCGTCGAGAAATGTGTCGCGAACGGGCGCGGCGCCGTCGATCTGATCCGGAAACACGAGCGAGAGAGGCCGAAGCCAAGCGGCGGCGACGGAGGGTGGATGCGGAAGCTCGGGCGCGAGAGGCCGAGGCCAAGCGAAGACGCAGGGCGCTGGATCCCGAGTTCCGCGCGAGGGAAATCGCCGCGAGACTGCGGTACAACGAGGCACACCGAGAGGAGAACCGCTTGGCCGAGCAACAGCGGAGACATGCCGATCCGGGTCTCAGGGTGTTCGAAAACTTTCGGCGATGTCAGCGGGCCGCCACGACCGACTGGCGGTTTCGCCGTGAGTTTCCAAACGTTGGGTTTGGACGTATACTCCGTCTCACAAGCTTTTGACAGCACTGTGGAATATACAGGCGCCTTCAGCCAATCGCGACACAGTGCACTACGTAATTGTGTTCCTGCGCGCGCGTGAATTTGGCAGGTGACTTCATCTATGGAAAAAAGGTAAGGGTGCGCGAATACTGAATTTTCATCTCGAATGGTGGCCAGAAATATCGACAAAATATTTGATTGAAAACTGAAAGAAAAAAAATCAGATCTCCTAACGTCCCCTCGAGCACATAACGCTGTGAGTGACTGCTACCGAAAGGCTACAAATCGTCAAGCAAAAACATGCTGTTCCGCATGACCTGGTCTCAGGCTCTCTCGCCGCGATACTGTGGCGTTTCCTGCAGTTGAAAGCATGCACTCACTGGGCCCCTCAGTAGCAAGTATGGGAAGGTATCGCAAAGCAATTTTGTCGATACCTGGATAAAGTGCAGCTACATTCTTTTTCCAGTATTTCAAAGAATCATCCTTTCTTGAGATCAAGGGCTCATTGCAGTATTTTTGAACCTCTTGTCTATAAAGTCTGAGCTCGGTGTGCTGGTTATCTTTTGGTTCTAGTAGTTCAACAGTCTCCCAGACTGTTCCCTGGCCTTCTTTACTGGAGACATGACTCGATGGCTTCGAGCATAGCTCCGGACTGTGAAACAGCTCTGAAACAAAATATGTACTGTAACGGCGTTAGCATTAATTTTAGCAACCCCACCACAACCAAGTTGCACCATTGGCCTTTGTCGAATTATTTAAAATTTGTCGTGCCGAATTATTAGAGACTTCGTATACCAGCTCTTCGCAAGTCAAGTTGAAGAAAAGAAGATGTGCTGAGCATCCTGACTTCCGGTCCAGGGATAAGGAACAACGCCGTTTGAGTGATCATCGCCGCCGAGAAAGTGACTCAACCTTGCATGCCGGCAAAAATGCGCAGAGCCGAGCCCGACGAAAGAACGGTGGTGCGAACAGCAGTTTCCAGCTCCAGTTTCTGGGCATAGATTTTGGGCACAGCTAGGCAGATGTCACCTAGCAAAACTTAACCCTTTAATGCCTGAATTATGAAACTGCCAAATGAAATAAAAAATTTTCATTTTCCAGCTTTAAATAGCAACCTTTAATTGATTCTGCAGTTAAATTATCTAAAATGCAACTTTACTGTATATTGATTAGGTATGTCGCAAATTTGCGATATGCCACAGAAACGAGGATCTTGCAACAAAAAACGTACTTCAGAACTATGTAGCATGTTGTGTGCCACCTCTTGGGTGCGTACACACCAAATAAACAAAATTATTGAACTTGCGTAACTCGGGCGAGAAAGAACGAAGAAGTGAGAGCTGTCGCACGTGCTTCGCGCTCTCCGCCATCAGCTACAAAACTATTGGTTCTAGCATACAAGACCAAACAGAACGGTCAGCGCCCGTCCTGTTTGGTCTTCCTTTGTCCTTGTGTTGCTTGCGCTGCTTTTAGGATGGCGCCTGACTAGTTTTCGTAAAATAATTTTGCACAACCGTGATTTGATTAGAGAGAGAGATAATAAAATAAGAGAAAGGCAGAGAGGCCAAGATTTGATGTCAAGCCAATTAGCCTGATAAGGGGATCAACAATGATCGTGAAATTTTTGTGAGCCTGCAGTACACACATTGCAAACAAACAAAAACAACGTTTGGCAGCTCCACTACTGTGAAACATGAGGAAGTGCGTAGCGTGGGCACCCAGCGATTTCCATTCATAGTGTTCCTGCTGCTCCATTTACCAAAGCTTCGATGACGACAGTCTTTCGAGTAGAATCTTGTTAGGGAGATTCGCAAACTCGGTGCGTGGCATCTGTGCTACTTTTTGCTGCGCTTTATCGACTTCTTGCTTGTTACGGCAGTTGAGATATGTGTCGTCTGCAGTGAGTTCTGTCAGGTTGCTTCCCCCCATCAGATGTAGTGACAGCACCAGCGAAGCATGGGGGGAGGGGCACTTGCTTGCTTGGTGAGATGGTGGCGCCCTCTCTTGCGCGGCCCCTGAGTCAGTTGCAGATTTCCTAAACATCTTTAGCGATTTTTAGTAGTTAATTATTGCAATTACTTCTTGGTTATTTCTGTCATTTTAGACCTTGTTTATTCATTTTAGTGCGGTTCTGAGCATTGCTAGGCTGTATTGGGAGCATGATCATGCCACATGAGGTGCATGGATGAACGAAAGGCTTGGCCCCTAAAGTGCTCTGCACTAAAAGAGCTATCTTTGGTGCAAATCTGTTTCTGCAGGCTATCTAAAAAAGTATTATATTTGAAACTCTAGTTGGCTTGTGTGGACTATACACTAAGCATGACTTTCTTTTTTCTTTTCTGCAGGACGGACTGCTCGAGAGAGCACTGTACAGCAGCGTACGGAAAAATTGCGAGATCTCGAGGAAGAAAACAGCACAGCAGCATTGGGAACTCAGGACAGTGCCCGAAGGAGTACTCGGCAGCAGCGTAAAAAACTGCTAGATCATGAGGAGGAAAACAACACTGCAGCCATGGGAACTCAAGACTGTCATGAGGAGGAAAACAATGCTGCAGCAGTGGGAACTCAAGACAGTGCCCAAAAGAGTACTGAGCAGCAGCATAAAGAAACACTGCAAGGTCGCGAGGAAGAAAACAGCACAGCAGCCATGGGAACTCAAGGACAGTGCCCAAAAGAGTACTCAGCAGCAGCTTAAAGAAAAGCTGCAAGAGCGTGCGGTGGAAAACAGCATAGCAGCCATGGGAACTCAAGACAGTGCCCCAAGTGAACAGCAGCACAATCTCATTGCCAAAACACGAATATGTAGGAGACTAGTCATTTCCTTCTGCAGCAAGCATCGTCAAAAAGTGCACATTGGCATTGGAACAACACCTTACTGTCTGGTCAGCAGTAGCACACAAGCCACATGTAAGCTCGTCCGTCTTGCCATATTGTGGGAGGGTGTGTAAATAGGGGTTTGAAATAATGATATGGTTATGAGAGACTCCGTAATGGAGGGCTCCAGGAAATTCAGACCACCCGGGGTTCTTAACGTGCAACTAAATCTAAGCACACACACCTCCAGCATTTTGCGTCCATTGAAATGTGACTGGGATTCAATCTCATGACCTTCAGCTCAGCAGTTGAGCACCATAGTTGCTAGACAACCACTGTGGGTGCTAGGGGATTTTTTTAGACGAAAGCTAATAGAATATTCACAGGAGGTATATCGAATTGAATACCTTTCTAGTAGTTTTCATTTGATAGTCAAGTCATTGTTAGAAATGCATTCTTTATTAATGATGTTCACATTGTGGTTTTCATAACTTCATAAAAGAAAATGCTCAAATTTAGCACTGGGAACAAAAAATGGGTTCCTCACATGTTTAGAATCTTCAAAGGGTGCAAATGATCATTGTAGAGTTGGATCAGTCCGGCTCCTTGACTGACATAGCCGGTTGCATTATGCAATCTCTGATGTTTTATTGCATCTACAGAGGTCAACACTCTTGTCTATAATGCAGGAGCATTGCGCTCAGGATTGCATGGTGGTACATCTGCAGATGTCATGTCGTTCGAGATAGGCCGCACTTGAGTATGTGCGTCCCCCCAATGATGTGCCTGCCTTGCATTTTCTCTCCTTGCTTAGTGCCGAGGCTAGAACTGCTTTGGATGTCGGAAACATTGTCTGTGATGCAGGGAAAATGCAGAAAAGCGCCCCGCTTGGTGCCCGATTCAAGCTGTGTTGTATGCAAGGTTTCTGTTGGTTAGCCATGTCATCATTCCAGCATCCCCCGTTGCTGATATATTGCATGTTTTAATAGTGGAGCTGTTTTAAGGTCAATGTTGATTCGTTGGGAGTGTATGCAAAAACTGCGCAGCTGGTGAGGGCTAAGCGAAGAGAGAAAAGAGGCATAGCATAGCACAGCAAGGCAATAGCTTAGAGAGAAGGAGGGGAGAGAGCGAGGCCAGTGAAGAAGTGGAGAGGGAGTGAGGAGCAGAGGTGTAGGTGGTGTGAGCGGAGCCAAGGAGGAGAGCCCATGAGAACTATGCGCTAGACACATTTGTTTGGAGAGCAGTGAGTATGAGAAAGGGAGAGCGCACGCCAAGAGACAGTTGAGCAGAGTCGAGGAGAGAGAGACGGCAGCGTAGTGGTGGTGCGGCGCTTTCTGGGGAGAGACTGTTTGGCGATGAGTATGGCGAGGACGAAAAGGAACTTTGTCCGAAAGAAGCGTTGCCACTAGAGAAACGGCGGGACGCTGCTCGAGCATGGGCCCAATGACAACGTGCCAATCCCAAGCTCCGAGCAAAGGAAGCCGAGGTCTAAGCAACAGCAAAAAGCCAAAGACCCTGAGTTTCGATCTTGGGAGGTGGTGTCATGTCTACTCCATGACCAGGCTCATTGGGAGGAAAAATGGTTTGACCATCCAGCACCGAAGAGAATCCGACTCTGGCCTGAAAGTCATGGAAAACTTGCTTTGCCAAGAAAAAGTGGCTGCAGCCAGAGCCGACAGGATGGATTAGTGGCATCGCTTCGTCATCGCTATACCGTTGCATAAATAGTCCGTAGTAAAACACACCTTAAAGCTAAGCAAATCAACCAACTTCGCTGTTCAATAGTCTTCGTGACATTAAGTGAGACTATGCAAACTTTTTTCTTTTTTTTTTTCTTCGCTTTACATTGACATAGCAGAAACAGTTGTGGCTGTAGCGGTAAACAAGGAAGGAAGATGCAAGACAAGCATGTCATTGGGGTCCATGCATGCTCAGATCAGTGATGTGATCACTGCGCCAATAGGTGAAACCTGCTACATCCTGCTACATCTTGGCAAAATTTTCATTATTTGCGCCAAGCATGCGCCAAGATATCGTTTTTGCGTTCTTTAGGTGAAAAACATGACAGCAGTCGCCGAAATCCATAGGTTACCACAGTGATTTCGAGTGGTCGTCGCAGTAGACAGGAATGTGCTATGTAGTTGAAGTTGTTGCTGGGCGCAAGGCTTCCAGACAATTTTAGCTCGCCCATATTGCGAATCTATCTTCGTTAGATTTGAACTCACCCATACTTCGAAGCTTACTGCGTTAGTTTTCTATTACTACTACTAGACCATACTGCGAGGTAAGACTATTAAGTTCAATAAAATATTTTCTAACTATTGTGGATACAGACAAAGGAAGGAATTTAATAATGACCCTGTTGTTTTTCCACGGCAGTCTTACTTGACTGACTTTACTGATAACAGTAATTCAGTACGTGTATGTAAAACCGGCCGTTTATCTAGTTTTTTTATTTTTAGTGCTATTTGTTCTAGTTTACTTCTAAAATATTTCACACAGGGTGCCTAGGTTTTAAGACCATAAACTGGGCAGATTTTACCAACACTGTCTCGGGCTATGCAGTGACTGTTACTTCGCCAAGAACGCATGGTGTCCCAGTATTCCGGTATATCTCGGCTGGGCTTGTCGACCTCGGCAACTCTTCATGTCAACCAGCTTGTCAAATGTAAATGCATACTGCCCCATCAACGTAAATTTTGTCGAGTTTGCCAAGAAACTACCACTTACTAAACCCTGTTTCTTATTTAACCGCTCATTAACTAGGACCCTAATGATTCTGTACATAAAGCATGACAGCAGACACTTCTCCGCACAATACAGGACTAGGTTGGTGTTTATTCCTTGGAAGTGTTTGGCGGCTTGAGCTGGCTTAGGCATGTTCGCAGAAAAGCGAAGAGCAGTGACCCAATTTCATGTTTAGGATTTCCTTTGACATGTACTGCAACAGCTCCGGTTTTGAGACAAATGTATGCGTCCGAAAATGTACGGCAAGTAACTGCTCCAAACGCTGTTTATGCTGCTCCAAAGTGAGATTTTAGCTGCTCCAGCAGCTGCGCCAAAATGGCTTTGGTCAATCACATCACTGTCAGATGTATATCAAACCACGTGTTATCTGCAGATGTCGCTTTTGCAGCTCCAAATGCGATGCTCCAGTGTTCTAGACAGGCGTGTTGACCTCTGTACTGTGCCCTCGTGGGAGGAAAGTCATTGTAATATTTACACCAATACTTTTGTTCATTTGAGTGCAGTCAACATCCTAAAATATATGACTATTTCAAAAATATTCCCATTTGCAGGTTGTTAATTTAAGATTCAATTGAATGTGATTCAGTTTGAATACCTTTCGACCTTGCTTGCCTGCTGTGGTGATCTCGGTGCTTTGTCCTGTGTACTTTCAGGGGTACGGAAAGATCAAAGCAGCAACTGCTTCTTCACAAAGCGTTCCATTGGCGTACAGGCGTCGCCCGCATTTTACTATAGTAAGCCCGCCCATCCCCACCGCCTGTTGTGACTGTGTTAAAGCTTTATTCATTCAATTCTAGTGGCTCCAAAGGAAGGATCCTCCAATGACTGAGAAGAATGTCACTTCTACACCAATGAGCTGCCTGTCCTCATATACGAGCTCTTCACGAGGTAACAACCTCGTCATGCCTGGCATTAGCCCACCAATGATGGTGACAGAAGGTAAGCATACATTTGCCTATTCTCATAGCGAGAAACAGCGCTCCTAGACGCGACGAAATGTTACACGAAGGACACAGACACAGCGCTGTCTGTGTCCTTCGTGTAACTTTCCGGGACGTCTAGGAGCGCTGTTTCTCGCTCAGTATGTACTAACTGGCCAGCCAACAATCTTTGTTGCAATTAATTGCCTATTCTCACTTGTACTAGCAATCTCTTTGCTTTATTTGTGTACTTTCAGTGCTGCCAAAAGGGGGTCCTGCTATCGCTGGGAAAAATATTGCTGCTCGACCAAGTGGAGGTTCATTCTTCAATACCAGGACTGCACCAGCAAGTATTTGCGTCATGCCTGGCATTAGCCCACAAATGGGGGTGACAGAAGGTAAACATACATTTGCCTATTTTCACTTGTACTAGCAATCTCATTGCCCTTTTGTGTGAACTTGCAGGGCTGCGAAAAGAGCGTCCTGCCATCACTGAAAACAGTATTGCTGCTAGAGCAAGTGGAGCTTCATCCTTCTATGCCAACACTTCACCAGCAAGCATTTGCATCATGCCAGGCATCAGCACTCAAATGAAGGTGCAAGAACGCAAATGTAAGTTTGCCCATTCTTGTGTGTGCTAGCAATATCAATACCTTAACTTTCTACTTTCAGTGCTGCCGAAAGGGGGGTCCTTCTATTTCCAAGAAAAATATTGTTGCTGTACCTAGCAGGTCTTCGTGCTTTAATACCAGCAGTTCACCAGCAAGCATTCGGGTCATGCCTGGCATAAGCACCCAAACAAAGGTGACAGAACGCAAATGTAAGTTTGCCCATTCTCGTTTGTGTTAGCAGTCTCAATGCCGTAGTTCTGTACTTTCAGTGCTGCCAAAAGGGGGGTTCCTTCATCACCCAGCAAAATATTGCTGCCACACCTAGCACATCTCCATCTTTCAGTGCGAGTGCTTCAGCTTCAAGCATTTACATTGTGCCTGGCATTGGCACTCAAGCGAAGGTGCCAGAATACATATGTAAGCTTTCCCATTCTCACTCGTGCTAGCCATCTCAGTGCTTTGGTTGCGTTATTGCAGTGGTGCCTGTCATGGATCCTTCTACAACAGTGGAAAATGTTGCAATGCCAAGGAGCCAGCATCCCTTCGGTACAAG
This sequence comes from Rhipicephalus appendiculatus, assembly GCA_030522465.1. Classification (NCBI taxonomy): domain Eukaryota; kingdom Metazoa; phylum Arthropoda; class Arachnida; order Ixodida; family Ixodidae; genus Rhipicephalus; species Rhipicephalus appendiculatus. Next base: position 108,245 of record JALIZH010016860.1, read on the forward strand.
CATTTCACCAGCAAACATTTGCGTCATTCCTAGCACAAGCACACATGCAGAGGCATCGGAGCATGAACGTAAGCTTGCCCATTCTCGTTTGTACTCATGATCTGAACACTATGGTCGCATACTTTCAGTAACGACGATCAAAGGCCCTTCTATCACCAACGTGTATTTCGCTGGTAGACCGGGTACCTGTATGTCCTTCAATACCAGCACTGCAGCAGAAAACATTTGCTCAATGCCCGGCATCAGCACGCAAGCAGAGGCGGTGGAATGCAAACGTAAGCTTGCCTATTTTGCAATATTATTACGTGGCTATGTGCCAGACTAGGAGGAGGAGAAAGAAGCGAGTAGAGTAAAAGGTCTCTAAGCAGCTTGATCTTGTGCGGGCTCGCCATCCTAGCCTTCTGCCAATAAACCCCAGACGCCTACTGTGGACGTAGCAATAGCAATGCCTTAATTGTTTGTTTCCAGACGTGCCAATAATGTGTCCTTCCACCATCACGAGGCATGCCGCAGCTCTGGCACACGCCTGCATTTCAACAGGTCATGGCAGTGGAATGCACAGAGATGACGATACACCGGAGTAAGCATTATTATTATTGGTATATTTGTGCTTACCATAACACTCATTTATCATGTCTGTTTGCAGGTGCTCAGGCAGTGCCATTTCTAGTGCAAAAGGCAACTGAAATGTTAGCCCATGCACCCACATCCTCTGTGACATTTCAGTTGAACTTCAAGGTATGTGGGCTTATGCTAGCTAAAGCTGCAATTTTTAAGTGTGGAGCATTTTAAGGGTCCAGGCTGTCGTAAGCTGTCGTCGTAGCTAGCGTAACGACAGGCAAAACTACATATAGCATAGCCATCTGTAGCATATTGAGCGTGCGCTCGCACCAAAGAGAAGTCTTCTTGCGCTTGTTCGTTGACCGCTTTGATGATACAGTCGAACCCGTTTATAACGAACTAGAAAGTGCCGCGATAAGTGTTCGTTATATCAGTAGTTCGTTGTATATGGACTCGCCCATAAAAACGTCCACTTAGCAGCCAAATCGTTTTTTTTTTTTTTTTTTTTTTTTTTTTTTTTTTTTTTTTTTTCGTGTATCTTTATTATGGAAAAGTGCTAACAACCCTTCCGCTGACAAGTTAGGCCTTTTCGCGTGTTAAGTGACGCCCGCTTGCTCATGAGTGAATTAAACCACGTTCGCAATGAACCCACGCCGTTCCATTGAAGCGCGGTACCGCCACATGGAACCAATCATCCCTGGCTAGTTGCGTGCAGCATGTTGCTTACTCTGCTCTCGCCATCGCATGCCGGGCCGTTTGCAGTCTAATGTATGCGCGCATTTGTGCGTTCTTCGTGCATGCTTCACTCTGGATTGGGCTCGGGCGCGGCGAGTAGCCTGTTCGTTTAACACGACGAAGACATGCATTTTGCAAGTAACACGCAAGCGGCCTTGCACGATGCGGCGGCGGCGAACTTGCGAACGGCAGCATGACGCGCTTGCACCGCCGTTACTCCACACGGTTTAAGCACGCGCAGCCGAGCAGATATCTGCAGATGACTGTGATAAGGTTGTCGCCGATGGGTCAAAATGGCACGTTCATCGCCATCCGCCACCTCGCCTTCGCTCTTTTCTGATGCTTATCCGTTAAGGCACCACCGCAACCGTGCAGAAGTCGTTATCATTGATCGACCTAGTCTCTGCCGTTACTGAAAGGTGGAAGACCTTTTGCGGCACATTGTGGTGTCGGCGAGTTGAGTGTTGCAGTGAAATTTTATGCGACAAAAGGTTATCACTTCTCGCATTCGAAGGCATCAGAAAATTTTGCTGTGCGAAAGTCTTCATGCTGCCTCCTATTTCTTTTTTTTTTCCTCACTTCCGGTCTGCTGGTGAAGAAACACCTGGAAAGTGAGCAACCTCGCTCGCAGCGTCCGAAATCTGCGTGCGGTGCTCGCCACGGTCTACGTAATCTGCGGTGGGGCACGCGCAAGCACGCCTATCACATGCTTTAGAATGCCTGTTTTTTTTTTCGCTTCGTACATGCCATATTTTTACCGTGACCGTGTCGGAAGTGTTCGTTGTAAAAGTAGGAGGCTTTGAAAAATGTTCGCTCTATGTGGACGCAGTTTCAGTAGGTAGCATAGGAAAATTCGTAAGTGCACCGAAATATGGTTGTTATAACCAATAGATCGTTATATCTGGGATCGTTATAAGTGGGTTCGACTGTATTAAGTGCATATAGCATAGCCATCTGTAGAATATTGAGCACGTGCTCACCTCAAAGAGAAGTCTTCTTCCTCTTGTTCTTCGAGCGCCTTGATGATGATATAAAGTCTGGAGCACTTGAGGGGCCCAGGCGGTCATATGCTTTCGTCGCTTGGCAAAACCCAGGCAAAACCACCTATAAAAATTAAGAAAAAGAAGAAGCAAGTGAGAAATAAAGTTCAGAAGAAAAGGAAATAAATAGGAAAAAATAGAAATAAAGAGAAAAAGAAAAGGAAAAACAAAGAGGGCTGCCCAGCTCTGCACTTTTTTTCAGACTTGGCACCACTAGTGCCAAGCTGCCTTAATTACTTTCGTTTCTTAATCCTTTGAGCAACAGCGGCACACATACGTCCGACTTTTTCTTCTGCAGAAAAGCTCGTCTCCCACATCAGCTCTCACAATTAGCACAACGCTAAGTGGCTGCTATCTAACCTAAGTCCATGTAAGCTCGAGCAAAATTGTTTTTCAGCAGTTTCAGAAGGTTGCAGTAGTGCCACAATGTCTTTGAAATTTGTTCCATTTTACAGCGAAAGCTGTTATGAGATCACAACAAGGGTCGTTCCTGCGCCGTAGTTGTCCGCCGCCGCTGCCGGTGTCCGTAACCAATATCGCACGAAATAAGAAAAAAACTAAAGAAATAAAAAACACCTTTGACAGAATGGGAATCGAACCCGGGTCTTCTGCGTGGCAGCCCAGCACTCTACCACTGAGCTACGCCGCTGCTTGAAACTGCGGTGCAAACTGACACTATGCAGGCTTCATGTCGGGTAAGGAATCGCGTTAACGTGTGTTGTAAAGCGTTTTAGAACAGTAAAGTAAGAACCAGGCGTCACACAATGCGAATTGCGTAACGAGTGGGGTGTTCAATGCTCCAACCCATTACAAAAGCCTCAGGCAAAATTCTTCGTCATCAGCCACAGCATCAACAAAGTGCACATAATGCGTTGCAAGAGTGTAGCGGGTACCGCGCTTTTCTGAAGAATGACGAATAATGGCATAGTAGACGCTTCCCCACTACACAAAAATTATGATGATTTATGACGTAGTGGGTACCATGCAAGTGCGCTTGTAGTAGTTACCCCAAAAGTGTTTAAAAGAGGCTCTAAAAAGGCCGCTCTCCCAGCTTTCGCTGTGGCTGTGCTGCGCATGCCGCGCAGGCCCGGCGGTTTTTTTACGGACACTTCTAAATTTTTGTCCTGCTCAGATAAAAAAATCCTGTCATTCAAGATGCCCGATAGATTTCAGCTCCCAGTCATCATGTGTTTATGTATATTTGTGCAGTAAATTGACTGATAAATGCATCGAAACACAGTCCTCTGTGAAATTGCATAATTGGGGATAACGGTGCATGTGGTTAATTTTCTTGAGAAGAGGGCAGATATTCAGGGGCAACATCAGTACTCGACCATATTGACAGTGGAAGAGGGCACAACAAAACTGACTAAGAATGGTGGTGTGTGTGTGTGTGGTGAAGCAAGCTTTACAGGAACAGATCACAGCCCTATGAAGGCTTGTAAGTCAAATGTGCAGGTGCTGTTTAGCTTCTGGAAAAGAGGTGCGCACAACATTTCTCTGTACAACTTGAGAAGTGCTCCTCTGCGCCACTTGTTACGGTCGTTTGATCCCAATTACTTGGTGATGTGATCGCATGATGGTACCCTCATGAGTCGGTAGGACATGGGTCCCACTTTATTGCAGCAAAGTACTGGCTTAATTTTGATGAAATTTGTTTTACACTATTTCTTTGTAGTTTTATGTATATACCACAGCTGGTTTTTATAGCATTGTGTCAAAAATATGCGCGAAATGAAACATGATAGAGTGGCTAAATCACTTGCATGTAATGCTTGCTCATGTGTGTAGTCTAGGTGAAGGCACTGTCATAATGCTTCTAATGCTTTACAATTTGCATACTACCATGTAGCACCACGTAATGCGATGGTGCGAAAACAAGAATAAAAAGGAAGGACGATTGTAATTCACCTTCAAGAGCAGAATGCAATAGCGTAATCGGGCCTTGTTCACAATGCCTCCTCAATTGCTTTTGGTGGACACAGCCATGCCACAAGGAAAGGATCGTCTGTGTATGTGTAAAGTGGCCATTTGAAACTATCCTATAATGCCTACTGCAGGTACAGTTGCAAAGTGCGCGCTACGACATAACTTTTCCTTTTTCGAACTGACAAAGTACTCACTAGGTGTTTGTAAGGCAACATGCACACCTGCACACGTTGATGCTTTTGTTGATAATGATGAATAATTATGCCCATGTGCTTTGTAATTGGTGAGCCTTTAAAACCATCCACTCCTTGTGCACTTCACATGCTTTGACGCCGAGTGTGATACTACTCTTCTGCCATGCAATATTACATGCGTTAAGGACACTTGCACTACATGACATTCATAGAGTGTTATTTAAAGGCGAAGCATTTCTTAGCGAACCAATGACACTTTGAAAGTATCTGTCTCTCTGCCTGTCTGTTTATTTATCTACACCCACGTACCACTGCCTGTGACAAGTGGGTATAGATACCCTCTCATTGTAAATCTTAACGTGATAGTTTGAAGGAGCCCATGTCACTGAAAATGTGGTGAATACTCCCGATGGAAGAATAAACATCACAACCAGGGCCGTACCCAGGAATTTTGTTCGGAGAGGGTTTGGACGCTGAACGGTAACCTTGGCAACTGGTGGTGGCTGTGAAGGCATGTAAATATTTTACTATCACCCGAAAAGTTAAAGCGTGAAAAAATTTCGGGGGTGTCAGAACCCCCTCAACCCCCTCCTCAGTTACGGCCCTGATCACAACTTGAGCTAGGATTGAACCCACGCATTCTTTGTGGCAGTCAAGCATTCTACCGCAAAGCCATGCCAGTGCTTCAAAGTGCTTTGAAAAAAAAGACCCTATACAAGCGACATGTCAGACCAATCTAATTGTGGCTGCAAGGTGGATAGCTTGCACTTTGTTGAGATAAAACTGACATCTCTGCTGTAATGCGAGTGCCTGTGTTACGTCGGACCATGAACTATCTTCTACACATTATTGTACTTGACATGCCTGGGAAGCATCATGAGCGCACAAATACTCAATTTACACAAAGACGTCAAACTATCTCGTAATGCTTGGTTCAAAGCAAAAGATCTGGCATAGGCTGCTGCTTGGCGACTGCTTCACACGAAATTGATTTCCATAATGCGTGGGATCTGCTTGATTTATGCGCGTGTACTCTGCCTGCAGGTCATCTATTAGAGGCGACCTTATCGGCCATCGTTAACCACCGAAAAGATGTTTGACGGCTGAAGGGGCTGGCCGGCAGTTCTGCCATTGGCGTCCTGTTGTGTCTCACATGTTGGTCACACATAGATGCCCACTGATGTCCTGTCCAACTGAATGATCGACATAAAAGGTACAGTCAAGTCTAAGCGATCATGGCTGCATTTATTTCTACCAGACTAAATATTGACTACTATGCTTATTTAGTCTGGTAGAAACAAGCAAAATGTTCAGTAGCGCTATTTGTTTGTCATGCCTATTTGCAGTAGAGGCTTTTCATCTCTTGCAGGTGTCCTGGTTGGCCGGCAGAGCAGTGCTTGCAGCACATACAGTGATGATAGTCCACCTGCCCTACAGACACAGTGAAATGCCGGGCTAGTTCGTACGAAAGCCAGGCAGCCTTCCTTGGTGGACCGAGGGACAGTCCAGCACGTCTAACCTGTCGTGGCATCACTTGTTGTGACTTAGCAGTGCTTGCAGTGCATACAGTGATGACAGTTCACCTGCCCCGAAGAGGCAGTGAAATGCTGGGCTAGTGCGTATGAAAGCCAGGCAGCCGTCCCCAGTGGCACCGGGGGACAGTTCAGCACGTCGCACTTATTGTGGCATGACTTGTTGTGACTTAATGCAGTTTGTCAGTACAAAATGACTGCAATGAGCTTTTTGTTCTTCCCTCCTTCCCCAGAAGTTACATTTGACAGGATGTAAGAATGGGCTTGTTGGTGGTGATACATAGTGAAAACTTGTGACGGACAAAGAGACAGCGGGACGATGCACCATGCTATCCTTAGAGGGCCTCTCACCAGGTTTGAGCATTGTAAATGAACAAGCACTGTGCATAAACACACATGATGATGATCATGTCTCCAAAGTACTACAGTACTGCTGTGCAGCGCCCTGATGGCAAAATTTCGCAGCAGAATTCAACATGTCCATCTTAAAGAAGTTGCACCTTGAGCAAGACAAATGTCCCTGCTTAACTAGTGCTGTTTGCAACGTCACCCACCAGAAATTTTATTTAATTTCTGTTGGGATGAGATTATTTGACCAGAAGTCAATTTCTCTTTCGATAAGGCATTTCTTAGTGCATATATTAACTAGAACAACTTGCAAAGTAATAAATAGCCCAGACCAGTTCTGCAACTTATACTCATCAGAAAAATTTGGATAAGGAAATGTACAGGATATAACAGCAGTTGAGTTAACAAAATGTTAACAAAACGATCTACTACACACGGGAAGCTTCTCGAACACTCAGGCGCGATCTGCGCCGAGCATTGCTCATAGTCTTTGTGGGTTTAAACCGAGCACCTCAAAACACGTGTGGCAATCCCCCCCTCTGGGACGGCGCGTCCCAACGATAACACATTGCCCACAAAGACTATGAGCAATGCTCGGCGCAGATCGCGCCTGAGTGTTCTAGAAGCTTCCCGTTTCTAGTAGATCGTTTTGTTAACATCGCGCACAGGACGCGAACACCCAAGATTATTCCAGAGCTTGCGCGACCACAAGTGATAATTATCACTTGTGATCGAACTTCTCATCCTTAAGGGATGGGAAGTTCGACGCGTGATGTATAAAAGACGGCGCGTCCCATCGATGATCAGATTATCGACGGCCGACGCTCTGTTCGCCGCTATCATTGTACAGTGTTGTGCTGTAGCCTGACTTTTCCTTTTCCCGGCCACAAGTTCGGCCCAGTAAAGAGTTTCATCTTGGACACGCCGCCTGCTGTCTTGGTCCACGTCACGACCACGTGACGTCTGGTGGAGGTGCTGGGTATTCATATTCCGGACGCCCCCGTCAAGTCGTGAAGGTGACATCGACGCCAACCTCGATCAGCGAGCTAGCCGCAGGCAACGAGGGCTACATCCAGAGTTCGGGCCCCTACCGGACTCGAAAGACAAGGCCACGACCACTACTGCGGGAACTATGACAGCCACTGTACCAACACTCGCCATGGTCGTGATGCAGCAGCCAAGGGAGCCACCGACTTTCCGTGGATCGTTTGAAGACCCGGAGACCTGGCTGGAGACGTACGAACGAGTGGCCACATTCAACCACTGGGACTCGGAAGAGAAGCTGCGTTACTTGTACTCCTACCTGGCGCGGCAAGGACCTGGATAGGGAATCGGTAGTCTGCACTTAAAGCCTGGGATCTCTTCCGCGGTGCATTCCTGGACCCGTTCATGAGCGTCGCCCGCAGAGAAAGGGCCGCTTCTTTGCTGGAGACACAGGTACAACTACCAAGCGAGAAGGTCACCATTTTCACGGAAGAGATGACCCGACTTTTCCGCCAGGCCGACGCTGCCATGACCGAAGACAAAAGAGTTCGGCTGCTTATGCGAGGTGTGAAACAAGAACTGTTCGCAGGACTTGTCCGCAATTCGCCCAAGACGGTCGCCGAATTCCTCACGGAGGCTACAACAATTGAAAAATCACTCGAGATGCGGCCGAAGCAATAAACACACTGTACAATGATAGCGGCGAACAGAGCGTCGGCCTTCGATAACCTGATCATCGTTAAGACGCGCCGTCTTTTATACATCACGCGTCGAACTTTCCAGCCTTATCACTTGTAGTTGCGCAAGCTCTGGAATAATCCTGAGTGTTCGCGTCCTGTGCGCAAGGTTAACAAAACGATCTACTACAAACGGGAAGTTTCTCGAACACTGAGGCACGATCTGCGCCGAGCATTGCTCATAGTCTCTGTGGGTTTAAACCGAGCACATCAAAATAACACGCGTGGCATTATGCAGGGGTGGATTATACGCGAGCAAATACGGTATCGATGTAAAATAGCGCATCAACATCTTTACACGCAGCTGTGCACACTGTCGGGTGCCATAAGCGTCTATATAACTTTTCACGGCAATGAAGAGAAAGCTGAGGCGGAGCTTCTGCATATATATACTAACTCCTGTGCAAAGTAGTCCGGTACGGCACGCGCTTCTCACTGCTTTAGAAAGTGATGGCTGCGCGCAATAGGCGTTTCACATCTACGCAGGTGCTGCTTAGCATTTGAGGCACACATAAAAGGAGCGGCTTTCTCACGCGTGAAGAAATGCAGTGACCACGTGTAAAGTAAACATAACAAATGTCTCACTGGTGTCAGCCGCGTCCTACAGCGCCCGTTATAAAAGTAATGCGCATTTTCTGGGAAAAATATATTTATTGACGGGACCTCTACAAATGTTGAAAATTCTTCAAAATATTCTTCCCCTGCATCAGGAGCCTTGCGGACACTAGTCTGCCACGCCTGGAAGGCATCCTGAAAGTCCTCAATGGCAATTTATGTCTCAGGAACGTTGTAACATGCTTTTGGATGCTTTCACACTATTTCAAATGATTTCCTTTCAGCTCTCTGTTCAGTAGGGGAAATAAAACTTCCCCATCTCCCGCTAAAGGGGACCATGTGTGGATGCGAAGCAGCGGGGAGATGGTTAGCTTGAGCGGGAGAAATGTCGCCGTTCTCTTTTCGCGGCAGCGGCCCGGGCGCTCGTCGCGGCGCTGCACAGGAGAGAGAATGAGGCGCGCTCCGTCATTTTCATACCGCGGAACTACCGTGGTGCTCCCAGCGGAGCATGCAGCTGTCGCACCACCTGTCGTACGCGCCGCTCCGTAGAGGATTCCTAGGCGACAGAACGGGGGGGAACCGTTGGAGAGGGGACGCGCATGCGCAGTGGGGGGTGTGGGACGCGGGAACCGCTCCGTAGAGTAGATGATTCCTAGAGTAGAGAAAGGGGGTGAGCGTAGGAGAGAACGCGCGTGCTCTGTGGGGATAGCGGACGCGGGCGCCGCTCCGTAGAGTAGAGCATTCCTAGAGTAGAGAAAGGGGGTGAGCGTAGGAAAGAGGGGAGAGGACGCGCATGCGCTGTGGGACGCGGGCGCCGCTCCGTAGAGTAGAGAATTCCTAGAGAAAGGGGGGTGAGCGTAGGAGAGGATGCGCTGTGGGGATGTGGGACGCGGGCGCCGCTCCGTAGAGTAGAGGATTCCTAGAGTAGAAAAAGGGGGGTGAGCGTAGGAGAGGGGGAGGGGACGCGCATGCGCTGTGGTCGTGTGGGACGCGGGAAGGAGGGACGGACTAAGCACCCCCTCCCCCCAAACACGCAAGCAAGATCAAGGAATGGAGTCAACCTGGGCGACCTTCAACGCTTGTGCCACCTCCCGGACTGTGACCTTGAAATGCATCAATCCTTGCAGGCCTCGTGAACCATCTGGAATGTTTCGGTTTAATTCTTTCCAAGCTTCCCGCAAAATTTGATAGCGTATTGCTGTTGAAGCGAACGCTCCATCGCGCCGTGTTACAAAGCCGAAAAATTCGGCAGGTCCCACGTCCCTTGGGAATCGATGTTATGCGAAGCATGTGGAGGGAAGGTGACTGTGTTGTTATTTTTTTATTGAGTGACACATTACGAAATGACGCTAAAGATATGTGCAAATGTACGCACAGACATATGTTGAACGGTCGCATATATTTTATATAACCAGACAGTTGCGTAACGATACCAAGAGCAACATGGCTATTAGCAACACCAGAAGCGGTAAGCTGATACGTAACGCTGTGCTCGCGAGGATGGTTGCCCTTGACCCTGCTACATCAATCAACTTCGGTGGATGGCGCTTAAGTTGTATCATAGGAGTACATATTGTAATGTTTGTAAAATTGGATAGCCAGCACTGCAACCACAATTGGCGTTTCACGAACGTTAGGGTATATTTGAAAACCAGTTCTGAGACCTGGCGTGGTTCCGCGGTAGAATACTTGATTGCCACGCAGAATGCTGGGGTTGGATTCCTGCTGGGACCTTGACATTTATTGTTTGCATTCGTCGAGTCAACGCTGCCGATGTGAGCCTTTTCGTAACGCTCGCGTTAAAATTACCAATATTCGTTCTCGCCATTCCTGGGTAGATATAAACTGTCAAATCACCTGTGGCACATACCCGCCCGTGGTATACGGATATGTGCCACACGTGTCTCGTGGAAAAGGTTTGACGACTTGCGCGACGGGATTGTCACATTGTTCATGTCATATGCGAGTCATATGTCAAACCATCTTACCCTCCCACACTAATTTTTGTTAAGGGGGTGATTGTCACAGATCTCGGGGGCGTCTGCTTCGGCGATGGATCGAGAGGACGTTGGGCGGCACAGCAAACATGATTTAATAACAAAAAAAAAAAACTAGGAGAGAAAACACTCCTTAAAAACACAACAGTGAAAAACCGTTACAACGAACACTACTATCCAAAAATGCAGTGAAAACAATATATACAGTCCTGGCTACCTCTAGCTAGTGTCCCTCGCTATTGTCTGGCCACTTTGACGTCGGGTCGTTATCCGTATAGAACGTTCTTACTTGAGTTCCCCGATCGCCGTACGTCCAACCTCCGTTGTAGCTGACGATCCTCTTCAACCGTCACTCCGCTGCATCACGGGCTACAGCGCTGCCGTAAGCCGTTTCCGGTTGCTGTCGATGACGTGGCAGGCGTCCTCGTTTGTTAGGCCTAGTACGAGACCGGCCCCCCTGTTCACGACGTGGCGTCCCGGGGATTGCTGCTGGCCGACGTTCGAAGGGGGACCGGGAGACTGCTGCGGATGCGTCCGGAACTGCGGAAAGGTGCTGCAGCACCTTCGGGGAGCCTCGCCCGAGCGTCGTCGAGGTCAACGGCCACGCCACAGAGTGCCAGCGTCACGGCCTCCGGAACTGAACGTCCGCTGCTCCCGTCGACAGAACGTAGCTGCCGATTCGACCTTCTTCTACTATAGCCTCGCAAGCAATGCCAGCTCATCGAACTGTAGTCTTCCATTACGGCTCGTGTCACGTGCGTCAAGCCGTGTGCTACTCCATGCACGCGCTTGTGCCTGTTCCGCGAGCTTCTCCCAGACGTAGGCGGCTAGATCGATAGATACGTAGATATACACACGCTAAAAGTGCCTGCAGAGAGAGATTCGAGAAAGGAGAAGAAAATAAAAGGACGCTGTTTTCTGCCTCCCGTCGTGGGGGGCACGGCTCAGCGCATTTAGGGATGGGGAAGGGGGAAGTAAAGATGATAGAAATAAAGAGAGAAGATAGCGAGAAGGGGTGAGTAGATGACAAGAGAGTGTCTTGTCAGTCCAGGCAGGGAGGACGAAGCCAAGGCGTTTGTCTATAGGGCGTCCAGGTCAGCAGGAACCGCAAACTTTAGAAAGGCTCGCAGGGCTGCTATCCTGGACCGTGCGGGAAAGAGGAAGTCCTCCACAGTTGCCGCAGGGAGACCGAGCAGGCGGTAGCGGCGCACCATCTCGCATCGTTCACCGGTCAGGGCAGGGCAGGAGCAGATGATGTGCTCCAGCGTTTCTTCGGCACCACATCTACGGCACGCAGGGGATGAAGAGCGACCCTTGGCGTACATACGCGCAGCAGGCCAGGCACTGCCGGTACGTAGGCGAAGCAGCAGCCACCGCTCGCGTCTCTTCAGGCCTGTCTCCGGGGGTGGCGGTGGATTACCGCTTGCCACCCGCCTGTCAGGGTGAGCCGTTGGAAGCAGCTGCCGTAAGCGTTGTCGGGAGTAGTCTGAGAGGGCTACCGCCTTGGTGACTGTGGTGTCGCCGTGGTGAGCTGCCTTTGCGGCGGCGTCGGCCTCCTCATTCCCAGCGATCCCAACGTGGGAGGGAAGCCAGTGGAGGGACAGGCGCACACCGCTAGCTCTGATGGCGGTTAGCTTGGCGTGGAGCAGCGCCACGGTGAGCCCAGTTTGGACTGGTTGCAGCAGCGCTTGCAGTGCTGGTCGGGAGTCGCACAGGATCGCCACGGGCTGCTGGGGTGTTGTAGCAGCGAGGTAGTCGGCTGCCAAGTGAAGGCCAGCCAGTTCAGCTGCAGTGGAGCTGGCGTGAAAGGGAAGGCGGCACTGGATGGTGGTCCCAGTCGTTGGTATCACACAGGCAGTCGCGGCCGAGCGGGGGCTGTCCCGGACAGACCCGTCCGTAAACATCAGGAGGTGGCCCCGCAGGCTGTCGTGGATTTTCGCCACGGCTGACTGGTGGAGCGCGCAAGCCGGAGACCGCCTTTTGCTCAGGTTATCCAGCTCCAATTGCACGTCCAGAACCTGCTGGTGCGGTGGAGGGGGGGTGGATAGGGCAAGGAGCCTGGGGCACCAGTTCATCGTAAAGGGCGCAGATTTGTCCCATCCGCGAAGCTGGTCGGCTCCGCAGTCTCCGAAGTAGGGCAGCGCCCCCAGGGGCCCTGTGGAGACAGGTCCACATGATGCAGCGCCTGTTGCAGCATAAGGAGCGACAGGGGCCACACCTGGGCTTCCGCCAGTGAAGCAGCCACGGGCGAGTGGCGGGGGAGTCCCAAGAAGTGCCGAACTGCCGTGCGGTGTTGCCGCTCCAACAGCTCCTTGCGGTGTGGCGCCAGTTGCACCAGGGGCAGGGCATAAGTTTGCACCGCCGTTACAGCACCCTCGTAGAGCCGAAGGGCCATCCGTGGGTGCACCCTTGGTCCCTGCTGAGCAGCTTGGCCACAGCATGTTGGACCCTGGTGGCCTTGAAGGTGGCGAGTTTAGCGGCGGGTATCCACGCAAGGCGGTGATCAATATCCTTAGACCCAGGTACGTCACTGCCTTGCTCCACGGTATTGGCCGGTATCCCAGCACGAGCCTCCGGATGGCTCTCCGCGCAGCAGCTCTGGGGTGGACCAGCAGCGCCTCCGTCTTCGTGGGTGACACGACGAGCCCAATCGCCTTGAAGAATGAGGCCACAGCATCCAGGGAGCGTTGCAGGGAGCGCCTTATCGCCGTGAGGTTCCGCCTGGGTCCCCTAACCCACAGTGCCACGTCGTCTGCGTACAACGAGCACTGCGTGGGGTAGCGCTTGTCAACCGGTAGTGTTTCTGGTAGACCCGCCAGCACCAGGTTGAGCAAAAAGGGGCTCAGGACGGAACCCTGTGGGACGCCGGATGTCACTGGCCTTGGCTCGCTGATGGCGCGACGAACTCTAACCCAAAGGGTCCGTCCAGTTAGGAAGGCGCTGATGAAAGTCCGCAGGCAGCCCATGATGCCGAGTGCATCCAGAGCACTGTCTATGACCATATGTGGCAGACCGTCGAAAGCGCTCTGGACATCCAGCAGAACAAGGAGGGCCACCTCGTCCCTTGCTCCTGGCCTCCTCCAGGGTGGAGTCGAGGTCCGAAATTGAATCGGCTGTGCAGCGGTGGCGCCGGAAGCCCGTCTGCTGCTCTGGCAGGAACTCCGTTGCCCCTGCAGTCCAGCTCAAGCGTGCCAGGGCTATGGCTTCCATGAGCTTGCAGGCAGCCGAGGTGAGAGAGACGGGCCGCTAGGATGTGATGGTTGCACCAGGGCGGCCAGGTTTCCGGACGGGCACCACCAGAGTGGTTAGCCAGGCCTCAGGTAGGGTGCCGTTCTTCCAGACATCATTGAAAGCCCTCAAGAGGCGTCGCCGTGCAGCCACATACAAGTTACGCAGCATCTGGTATGTGACGCCGTCGGCTCCAGGGGCACTTCAGTTCGTGCTCGAAAATGGGCTCCTCGCATAAAGCTGCAATTTGGCGGGCAGTCCAGGCAGGGTGGTGGCCTTGCGGTGGCTTGGGAGCAGGCGTGGTGGCAATGGCCGCAGGTTCGGCAGCTGACAGTGCCGTGAAGCGGTCGGCCAGCTGTTCTGCCAGTTCTTGTTCGGTGATGCGCAAGCGGATGGCCACAGCGAGGACGGGTTGCCGCAACGCTGTTCCAATGACTAGGGACCGCAGCAGCCGCCATGCTTTCGAGCCGCCTCTCGCCTGGCTGAGAGAGTGACAGATGCCCTGCCAACTCTGCCGTCTGCGACGGTTGGCGTGTCGCCGACAGACTGCATCGACACGGTTGAAGAGTGTGCGATGTTCAGGGCACTGGGCCTTTAAGTACCTTCTCTCAGCCCTGCGCCTGGCAGCCCGTAAGTTCAGGTGGCGGAGGTCTGGCACAGGATGGTTCTCTGGCACCCTGGACTGTATAGTTGCTGCCTGCGCTGCAGCTGCTACCAGGCCCAGGAAGTCCTGGTTCTCCCGGACGTTTTGGAGCTGTTGCCAGAAAGCTCGCCAATCGACGTTACTGCACCGCCTGGTCCTCGGGATCCTCCCTCCCACCTGTGTGATGACAGTTGGAAGGTGGTCTGAACCCCAGGTGTCAGCCTCTGTTGTCCAGTCGTACCGAGCCCCTTCACTGGCCAGGCTGATGTCGATGGCTGTGCACGACGGTCGGCCTGTTCTGCGGACGAAGGTGAAGGAACCGGTGTTCAGGACTTGCAAGCCCAGTTGATGGATCACGTCCGCCAGATCCCTTCCTCGAGACGAGCAGGTGCGACTCCCCCACATGGTGTGATGAGCGTTCATGTCACCGCATAAGAGGAAGTCGCGTCCAAGCCGTGCCATCAGCTTTAGCAGCTCGGTGGCAGACCACCGCTGTCCAGGGCGCACGTACACAGAGGCCACTGGGGATCTTCGATTTTCAGACCTCTGGCAGCTATCTGGCAGCCAGAGCTAGCCAGAGGGTCAGCGAGCTGGTTCCGGTCGGGGACAGGAAACAGCGTCGTGGTCACGTGTGTGGGGAACCCGAGACAACCCGAAGCTGCCCGAAGATTGCAAAATGGAACGCTGGGACAGCCAGCGTAAACGTAAACAAACGCTACCGTCGTGGCAGCAAACGAAAGATTGCGCCGCGTGCGCGTTGATTTTTCCTGCATTGCCCGCTTAGAAATATGTGGCTAGGTTTGCCGAAGAGCTGAATTAATATCCTCGAGCAAACGCATTTGCGGTACGACCTCGTGCGCTCGCAAGATCACGCGCAACTCGCCCCGTCCGCGAACAAAACAGCCAGCTGGCGCACGGCGCCTCGAGAACGATGCAAGGTGAGCTGCCGCGCCGCTAACGGCTTAACGAGCTCACATCTGCTTAGTACATGTAACAGTCACTGCACAACGCGACGCAAAATCTCGCGAAAGTGACCGTGTCCCAACAAGAGCTCGAGGATATACCTGCCCAGCTATCGCGTACTACCATAGAGAAAGGGAAACTTGGTAAAGAGCGGACACTCCCATAGAGCCATGCAGCCGAATTAGAGTGCAAGGAGGGCTTCCCCCTCTCCTGAAATGCAGTGGGACACCAAGTGGTCGCTTATGATACTTCGCGAGTTTCGGTTTTTGTTCTGTGCTCGTAAAATATTTTTTAGGACATTGTGCAGCGGGTTCCCGGTTTCGGTTTAAAGCGCGCGCAGTTTAAAAGTTCTGACGTGGTGCAGTGCGTGCTAGGTCCCCCCCCCCCCGCTCGCATATTGCGTTCATTTGCACTGAGGCAATGTTTAGCGAGGATTTGTTTTTTGTTTTGTTTTTCTTTTCAGATCACGTGCATACACGCTATTGAATAAGCACGAAAGCATACAAGACAAGCACAGACAGTGGAGAAATGCTTCATTTTGTAATACGGACGTTTTCAAAGACACACAGTGCAATACAAACTGAACGAAAGATATCCGAAGCAGACCAATCAATACAGAAGGTAGCTAAAAGAAGTACATGTACCAAAATGTTTTAAAAACAATTGGTTTATGTTTCATACGCATGAAGGTAACTTAGAGATATTTGCCCTTGAGAACAAGGCAAACCTTCCAACATAATATATATATATATATATATATATATATATATATATATATATATATATATAAGCCGTGTGCGACATTTTCACTGTTGTGCAGACAGTGATACATGCGAAACGTAAAGAAAGTTGCATGAATACGTTTCCACTAGGCATGCAAACTGAAACGAACAGCATGTATACCTAACACATATAAAGCGACTTGGGAAAGCTTGTGTACACTTGTGGTTATGTTGTTTGTCTCTCTTAGTAGAGTGCTGCACATTCTAGCTGTCTGCAAGTAGGCCCTGTTTTGGTTCTTCCGTCACATTTATCAGTGACAATGCCCCATGACGACAGACGGATATAAAAAAGGCACTACTGATCTCACACTCTATGCAGCACACACATGTCAGTGTGTTGGCAGGCGGTTGAGGTAACATTTTTAGAACAGATGTAAGTACAAAGTACATATGCAAAAGCTTTGTTTGCACAAGCCAGGAGACAATTTCCATGATCTGATCCACGCGAGTTGGTCTCGCAGAAAGTTTACCAGCTCGTCATTTCTCCTAATGGCATAACGACACTTTTGGGCATTCTTTTTGGGAGATGAGCTATTGAGTGAGTCGAACACTTTATCCATACGCTCACAGAAATGGGCTGTAGCCATAGCTGCTGCAGGGGAGCTCCTTTGCGTACACCATAGCCATGATTGCCACACTAACAGATGCACTTAGCACCTGTATTGCTCAGCTTACTTTCATGTTACAAAAAGGCTTCTGGTAGACGTGCCTCTCGGTCAGCTTAGGCGCGAGTTTAAACCGCAACTCGTGAGTAGACTTATACAGGGCCTCAATGTGAGACCACTCAATAACTTCATCTCCTATGAACAACTTGTGTGCTTGCAGGTTGTTTCGCGTGGTTTTGATTAGGTGTGGCACATCAAAAACAAAGTACACCCTTTCACCAGCAACCTCAAAATAAGGACGTTGAATTGTAATTCCAAGCATATGAGAAAGGGCAACGTTTGAGGCTCCTTGGTCACAAATTAAACATTTGACTGCGATTCCGGCGTGTCCAAGGTTGTTTATAATTCAGGCAAGCAAATTCTTTGTAACACTTCCTGGTGTAGATACGCGTCCTATTGTAAATGCGATTGGCTGGACCCACCTCCTAGGAACACCAGCGAGAAGGACAACCATGGCTCTGTCAGCGATATCTGGCGTTCGAGCTGTTCCATCATCAGCAAAGCCTTGCACAAGATCTTGAGTTACATCATAGGACAAGTTATTCAAAATCACTTCACCGAATATGAGTGAACACACCCTGTCGCGCTTATCCCACGTCTGCATACAAACTGACACACACTCAATAACCCCTGGAATCACACCTGGTGACATTCGAATATTTCCTAACCAACGCCTCAGTAAGCGCTGCATAGGCACACAAAAAATGGGCGCTAGAAAGCGGTATGCTCTTGGGCCCCTGAAGTTTTAATGCAAATTTCTTTAGCCATGCCGGAAGCCTTTTTCCCCTGACCCCTATTCATAACTCGGACATGCGCACAAAGGAGACTGAAGACCTCTTCGGTCACGAAAGGACGAACGACACCCAAGGCCTTGGCAATTGATGGAGGTAGCTCCCTCTGCTGTTTCCACAACCTTTCAATGGTCTTGCGGCAGGAGGCTACCCTTGACTGCGGGCCACGGTGATAGAATAGACAGGTGGCCAAACGCGCCGCTTCGCCAATGCATCGCGCGTGTCACGGACTTGCTCGGGTTGCCGCCACTTTTCCGCAAGGTGGCAGTAGGGGTACTCTGGGCCTTCCATAGAGTTTCCTACACTTACCTAGAGGGAAAACTGGCGCTGCGAACTGTTGGACGCATGGGAATGATGGGATATGTGAGCTTCGAACTTGACTCGGATGTGTATCGTTCACGTAGAGCCCGGCCACCTCGAAGACGCGTCTGGCTTCAACGCTTCCTTGCGTCGAATTGGTTGATTTCTTACTGAAGGAGCGCGTAACAGCTATCTCTTTTTTTATCATTGCACAGAAACGAGTTTTATTTAACTTTGAAAACTTCTGCGTCGATGTACAGTTTTACGAAGCGTAAAAAGTAACGAACGGCCGCTAAACTTGGCCGGCAGACGACAAAGCCAGCGTTCACTCTGCCACTTTTTTGTCGTCTGTTTCTTTCTTTCGCCGTTTGGTTATGCTGTAAAGGTGAGTGGACTTTTATTTAGAATATAATACGCGTGAACGAGATCCGCTTATAAAGATGTTCTTTTAGAGAAGCTTTATTTGCACAGTCGTATCCGCTTTTGAGCCGAAGCCTCGCTCAACACCAGCCAACACAAGCCTCGCAGACACATATACCGTCATTCCCATCGCTCCAACAGGGCCCCTTAAGAAATTCGCATAGACGGTGGCGCCAGATTTCCCTCTAGGTAATATTGTGAGAAACTCTATGGGGCCTTCCTCCTCCCCCTCCTCCCCCCCCCCCCCCCGCTAGCTCCGGCGCGGTTGAAAGTACGTAGCCGGTGTGCGTAGTGAGCACTTAGACTGCATTTTTACGTCTCCGGCTTTTGAGGAAGACCTTCTCGGTGCAGCGCTGCACACTGGAGAGGTCTTGAATAACACTGAAGAGTTACCGTCGCTTCGAACGGGCTTTTCGCAGGGATTTGAGCTTGCAGTACGTGTCACGAACGATAGCAGGCGACGCTCGGTGTGAGTCTCGCGCCTTCGTGCGACAGTGTGACTTAAGGCACCTTTGTTTATTGCTTCATTTCTTCATTTTGCTGGATACAGATTGGTTCTGAAAACCTTACGGTGAGTAACGCGTCATATTCAAGTGAATCACGTTTGAAACGAAGTTCTTTTCGAAATGTTCACGATCAAGCACATGTTTCTTCTTCCTGATTGCAATATGGACAAGGAAGCCTTTAATGAATGTACAAATATGCAGGAACGGTATTTCTTTCCAAAACTACTGTTGGCAGACACCCACACGTAGCGTAACACGTAAATTTCGTTGCAGCCAGATGATCATAAATTAACGGCGTCCATAAACGCAGCTCTGCATGCAATAGCGTGAAACAAAATATTTTTTACTCCGTACACTCGCCGGTAGAAATTTCCACGCTTCTGAGGAAAAAAAAAATACATGCGCATCCCTTGCAATCGGCACTGTGTCAGCCTTATCGAGATTACCCGCGCCGATTAGAAAATTTGAAGCTCCGTAAAGCCTGATACACTTACTTTTGTCGAAAAAGTTGGCAGGCAGCCGCTACAAGCTAGTAAAAACAGAAACAACGTTTTAAAACCACAAAAATAGCTATGGGAAACGTGCGGCACCTACAGGGGGGCGCAGCAGTGCACTGCACCTTACTGCACCTTTGCGCCGCCAGCGGCGACTTGCGGCCACTTCAGTTTCAACTGGCGTGCTACGAATCGTCGTCTCTCCGTCAGCTACGCCCGTGTTGTATGCAAGTGCGTGTGCGCGAAGGTGGCAGGTTTGATAAAACGGGTAGGCTTCCAGAAAGTTAGCAGTGCATGATTCTTTTGGGGCACCAAACGAAGAGAAAGGACATAAATTTACGGAATCAATCATGTTTTCGGTGTAACGTAGCACAGACGCGCGACAGATTGTTTTGAAAGGGCGATTCGCGTGGCCGGCCGGCGTAAAGCTCGAAGCATAGACCGTCACCATCGATGTTTGTAAGCATTATTTCTTGCCATTTTGCCTGCTTATTGTTGAGTAAACGATGACATTTGTGTCTGACATGTGTTCAACCCCTTGCTATGCGCGCAAGTAATACGTACGGTCGCCGTACTGCACGTGTTGCATTTAGTAATGCGTGGCATTTGCGCGAAGTTTTCTGTGCAGTAGTTCAACTCCATTTGTATAGGCGTTGCTCGGGCTGCATGTGTCCTTGAGTAAATTTGCCACGTGCCAGCTTTGCACGCGATATCTCAGCTGTCACGTAGCGCAATAGAACGGCGTGGCCCGGCTTCGCTTGCACGCACAGGGCTGTTAAGGGCTATGGCAGTACATGGGGAATAAATTTTGAAATTCTGGCCGTCTGCGCGCATTTTGCCTGGCATGCGGGACTTCTTCCTTAATGTTACTGTTTACGAACTGCGATACGGCGGAGAAACAGCAGCAGCGTAAGCGGGAGAATTGCTGGATCTGTCGATTGCTTTCCCCCCAACGAATTGTGACTCGAGATCACTACTATCAGTTAATTTGCGTGGAGAGTAAATTCACAGCGAACTAGCTACAGCATATGTTCTTCATAAACGTGCCCGCGGGATCACGTCGCTTCACGCGGCGTACACTAAGAATAATAATAATAATATGTGAGGTTTTACGTCCCAGAACCATGATGCGATTATGAGAGACGCCGTAGTGGAGGGCTCCGGAAATTTTGACCATCTGGTGTTCTTTAACGTGCACTGACATCGCACAGTACACGGGCCTCTACCATTTCGCCTCCATCGAAATGCGACCGCCGCGGCCGGGATCGAACCCGCAACCTTCGGGTCAGCAGCCGAGCACCATAGCGACTGATCCACCATGGCGGACCGTACACTAATCCAGTGTTCCCGCCGGTTTCTGAAGCACAGTCACGGCGCAAAACTGAAAAACTTTGTTCCAGGTGCGTAGTTCTTATAGTTATTGGGACAGTTTACGACACAGCAATTCATACGCGACATTGCGAAGCACCGCTAACAACCTGACACGGCTGCGCTCATGGGTCGGCTGCTGCACGGAGCACGCCAATTCGTTTCGTTCACTCCCGCACCGTGGCGCCACCGGCTCAGTGCACGTTCCCCATAGCAACCGGCCTTCACTGCACCGCGAAAGCTTGCGATCACGGAGGAAGGAATAACTCAGGAGAGGCCCTGACGTCACTCTCTGTGAAGCCGTGGTGAAGCCGGAAGTCGGCCATATTGACTGGGCAGATTCTCCTCTCCTGTTTACATGTAAGTAGCGAAGTAGAAGGCGCGCTTCCCTCTCCGGCTCGAAAACCACGTGGGCTGCACGGCGCGCGTGTTGAGGCTATCCGAAACCAACGGAACGGGACTTAAAACGGTGGGCCAGCGCGATACCGTTGGCGAAATCATTTCGTCCGAGTGATAACAGCGAGTAAGAGCTCGTGGACAAGGAAGCAAGTACAAGAGAACGCCATGCTAGATGCATTGACTACGGCGAGTGTGGTGTCAATGTTTTCACGACATTTATTCACGCACTGTACGGACAACACGATCGGCCGCCTTCTCTGGTTGCATTCCGTTTCCCAAGCGGCGCGCGGCCACCGTGCTCGTGTTCCACGTAAACGCTCACTGGCGTCAGCATTGTGCAACCGCGGTGGTCGACCTTGTGCACGGTGCAGGTGTACGAGTGACGCTTGAACGCGGTTGCTGTAACGCCGAGAGCACACTCCTAGGGGCGAGCATAGCAAGCAAAACAGAAAAGGTATTTTAATGCGCACAAGTACACATATCGAACACGAAACTACATGTGCACATGGTGTCCTCATTTCGTCTAGCGAAGTACAAACGTTTCGTCCGTTGTCACAAGCAGGAACACTGCACAACTGTCACTGACCTGCAAGGCGTTCGTCGTGGTTCCGTTTTGTCACAGTGCCTGAAGCCGATTTTGCTGAGCACATGAATACTTCATCGGCGCCATCCGCTGCACGGCATGTGAATATACGCGATCCTTTCACGCACTCTTGAGGCCCCGTGGCTAACAACAGGTTTTGTAAACGTTGCTAGGTACAATAACCGCCGGGAGAACACTGCGTAGCTGACAACGCGGCACAAAGCATGGATATCGTCCACCACGGTTGAGTACGAGACCTACGGAGGCGCACACGCACATGCCGCCGCCGCTACACCAGCTACACTGCAAAACACGTAACCATAGCAACGCCGCCATTGTGCCCAGTGGATATGGCCGCCATGACGTCATTTCCTCCACACTTTTTGCGTAGCGCGCCGGCTGGGCATGCCCTCTCCTGAAATATTCCTTCCTCCGTGCTTGCGATGCTCGTCTTTCGGCCCAAAAACGCGTCGCGAACCTAGCGGCGGCCGCGAGCAACTCGAGCAGACGGGCGACGCGCTCCCGGCGCTCGTTTGGCCACCTGTCATATTCTACCACCGTGCTGCGGGCGTTTCAATGGTGCGATGAAATTTCCGCGACGGCGACTTCATTCCTCCGCAGAGAGCTGCAACGGGAAATGCTTAATATCAATATAACAGGAATACAAAGAAGTAGTGCGTGATGAGACGTTACATTTTTAGAACACTACATGAGCCGCTTCGTAAAAAATTACCTGCAAACACACACCTACACAACCCGGTACTGCTGTTACTAGCATTTGCCACAACATGAGCTCACGCTGACGTCACTTATGCGAGATCATTGCTGAGAATTTTTTCTGCAGTTTTTTTTTTACGCTTGTGTGGCATCGTCCAATTACCTACTTTTTTATATGCTACAACCTGGACACCATCACAATCATCGAAAACTCAATAAATCATACTTTAAAAAACAGTCGTATACAATCCATTTTAAAGCTCTGCACTAATAATACACAGCACGTTTTCTTATTGAAATTACTCCACTACAGTAAAACAATTCACATCGGGGCTCACCTGTTGTCCTGTGGGATGCGAAAGAAGCTCGTTCCGGGCTTCTTGCAAGTGCGGCCGTTGTTACTTCACCACGCCACACAACAGTAGGGGTTGTACGGCCGACGACTGAACATCTGAAAAGATTATTTAGAGTCATGTCGGTGTCTTAGTTACAGCATACGAAGTTATTTTGGGGTCATTGACAGAGACCGAATATGCAACTAGAACGACTGCCCTGATTATGCAAATGCGACGTCGTTCGCAAAAACATCCGTACTAAAATGACAGTTTCGGTGAATCATCGACATTCCATCATCGTTTAAAATGCACCGAATTCTGAAAGAGTGGGCATTAACCATTGGCGCGTCTTCTAACAAGTAACCCGAGCCACCCATGCCATGCATATAAGCGCTTAGGCTTTCTTGCCCTGGCCCTTCCACAAGCGAACTTGCTGCGCAGTTTCTCTGAAGCGTACTTCGCAACATTCTTTAGCAAAATCTGCGAGCCACGCACACAATATCCATCACCGAGAACTCTTTTAACTCGTGTGTAGTGCCTCGCTTCGTCCACAACGCGTTAACAATGCCGAAACCTTAGGCCTAGGAATCGAACGTTATACATGATTTTCATTTTTTTCTTTAACCCACTTCGCTTTCAAAAAAGTAGCGACGACTCACAGTTGGTTCGTAACTATTTACACAAAGGTCGACCCTTCTCGTTTCCTTCAGCGCGCGTCGCGCCTGAACTTTCACGCGTGGCTACTAGGCAAGTACGTGCCCTAATCCTGCTACGCGCGCACACTTAAATCGACAAAGGCCTCCGCTGCTAAGCCTACTACGCAGCGCTCAGAGAGAACAGAAACGTGGGTTCTCACCGTGCCGTCGTCCGTTGCTCAGGCTCAGCAGGTGACACGGTCAGCAATGCTCACATTGCCGCGACGAGAAGAAAAAGCAAGCGCCCAAAACCCACTACGCGCAGTCGTTACATTTCAGATATAGCAGCCAGCCAAACCTAAGCCAACGCATTGCGTACGAAAACACACCCTCACGTACCTCCTTCCATATCTGTTCTGGCAGATTTGTCGATTTCCGTTCCCGCGTTCGCCTGGTGGCGATGCACGTGACAATGTTCTTTTCGCGAATTCTCAGTTCATTGTGCAAGAAAATGTACAGTAAACAAACAAAAAAATTGAAAAAAAGCTACACATTTGCGTTACACAACTCTCTTTTTTGTTTGTTTTCTTTTGCGCTGCTTGCGCCACCTGAACGTCCCTTATGACAGGTTGCGTTCTTCGGGATCACGGTCCCTATGATTTGACGCGAAAATCTCGAAGGCTGTTCGGGCGAGGAGGTGGCGGGGGAGAGCTCGATCCTCTTATTATGGTGGCTAGAGGGGGGAGGTGGCGCGAGCGGCACTGCGGCGGAAGAGAGAGAGCGCTCCCTTGCTTCATGAAACGGCCGCGGACACTCTGTGGCGCTGCTGCAAGCAGTTCGTGCTTTCTTTTGTGCTGTGCCCTCCATGTGCTGTGTCGCGTTTCGTCGTGTGTTTCGCTCGTTCTTCGCGCCGTTTTGCAAAACGCTAAGCAGATTGTCTGTGCAAGTTTTCGTGCTTTACTGCTAACAGTATGGACTCGGGCGTCAAGAAGAAAACGACGCAGACACACTGCTTCGCACCCGGCTGTTCGTCCGGGTACGTCTCATCGAGGAGATCTGGCCAACGTGTGTCGTTGTTCTACGTGCCGAAAAAGCCTGAACTCTTAAAAGCATGACAGTGCCACGTTCAGATCAAGTTCTCGACGCAAGCTCAAGAATCTGAGAACTGCATTTTGATGAGCAGTATATTGTGCGATCGTTTACGCACACAATCAACGGTGAGACAGTGACGATTCCTCGCGATCTACCTGTGCTGACAAGCGATGCGATTCCGACTGCGTTCCCCAACCTCCCCCAGTATTTGTCGAAGAAGGCACCTCAGAAAAGAAAGACGAAAACGTCGACTTGTCGCCTTCCTGTGAAGTCTTCGAGGCACGAGGCAAATAATGCCGCTTGTGCTGACGAGGTAGACGTTTCAGAAGAAAGAAGCGCCTTCCCCGAAGTCAACTCTCCAGAGCTCAAGTAGAAGCCACAGTTGTGGCTGTTTCGCGCTAAGAATTAACGTGGGAAGTGGTCTGCCTGATGTGGGGGAACTGCCGATGGCCCAGCGCTTACTGGACTCGACAGCCGATTTCTGGGGAGGACAATGTCACGCCCTTCACGGTATGTGCACTACATCGCGAAAATTTGTATTTTGAAATGTGGTATTGTTCGTTGGTTCAATTCACGCGAACGTTCGCAAGCCACAAAAGTAAATTCACTTGACATCACTGACGTGGCAATGGCTGAAGATCTGCTTCGGCATGTTGATAAGCTCATCCCATGCAAAGAATTTGGAGAAGTAGGAGAGCTCAGCCCCAACCAGAAGCACAGAGAGAAGACGCATCTTGACGTCATCTGCTCCACATACATCATTTCTGTGTCCAAAGAAATCTCATAAGTACTTACGGATGCTTTTTCTTCACTTTTTTTGCAAGATAATTCACATTATCTGTATTTGTATTCTGTTACTAGTGCACTGTTTAAAGTAAAGTTTGTGTGATTTGCGATAGAACTGTGCTTATCTTATTTTATTGTATGTTCTGTTTATGTATTATTTCTCAATATGTTCTGTTTTTAAATTGTTTTTTTTTTATGTGTGTGGAATGTGCTTTCTTGCTTCTTTTTGGCTTCGTGTATGTTCCTGAGATTTGAATATGTTCTTGTAAATTATTCTTGTATGCAAAATAAATTTTTGTCTCTGAAGTCTGCGTGTAGTGAGTAAAAGTGGTGTCGTGTTGACACGAGCAGCGGCAGTATATTCTTACACCTTAGCCCAGCTATATTTTTAGCGAGTGCACTAGGACATCGCACACTAGGACGACAGGCTACCGTCCCAAAAAAGCGAACGCTCTTAGCCAAAAGGGAGTGCAGTGAAATAAAGTATTATAATATTACAGGGACCTTAACGCAAGTATCGGATAACTGCACCACATCAGCGCGGTTCCGAAAGTTTAGATGTATTAACGTGCTCATTCCAAAACGAGCAGCCAATAATGAAATGGGCGCCGTGTCCGCAGTAGATGGAAAGCCGCGGCCACCGCGGCGGACAGGCATCTTACTGCGAGCTGCAGCGCCACCGCTACGTGTCATGAAACAGCGGATCGCCTTTCGCGCAGCGCTCGCGCCACCTCCCCCTCTAGCCACCATACTCTTATCGCTGAGTGTCCGCTCTTGGTTATTTTCCCTTTCTCTATGGTACTACGTCGCACACACGCGTTGACCAACTTGCGTTTTTTCTGAACTTCAGAAATGCGGTGGTATCGGTACCACGAGTGCGCGTCATATCTAAAATAAACTTCTGCAGGACGCGTTTTCGACTCGTTCTGGCAGATGTTGCCTGGGCCTCTTTTCCAGTCCTGAGTGGCACTTCCAAAACCTCATGTAGCTCAGCTTTCATTTGAGCTACTAGGTGAGAACCGTGTCCAGGGCTACCATCCTCGCGAGCACAAGCGCTACATATTAGCTAACCGCTTCTGGTGTTGCTAATGCCCATGTTGCTGCTAGCATCGTTACGCAACTGTAAACAACTAGTTATATAAAACATATGCGACTGTTCAACATAAGTCTGTGCCTGCAACCTTTGTACATACCTTTAGCGTCATTTCGTAACGTTTCGCTCAATAAAAAAAATTACAACACAGTCACCTTCCCTCCGCATATATGCTTCGCACAACATCGATTCCCAAGGTACGTGGGATTTGCCGAATTTTTTTCACGTCGACGCGTCGTAGCGTAACATAATACCATACCACATATACTGACCCGTAGATAGAAGTAAGCTCGCACGCCGTTCGCGATCAACGAGCATCACACACTTAAAAACAACTGTCGCGATCTCTTTTATTCAATCAGGGCATTCTATCACCATCGAAGACCGAATAGTTAAGCTCTGAAGAGGTTCAGTCACGCAAACATACGACGGAGCGAAATGCTAGTTCGACCACAATCGTCTTCGCTAAGTGCACAGAAAGCAGGCACGGCACCACAAACGAATACTACTACGAAAAAGATAAACTCGAAAGTTGTCTCCATGCGTGCGTACGAACGTGTACTACATAACTTTTGGGACATGTGCACGACGCAGTTAGCAAGCAACAGTTCGCCGCGTTGTTCACGGAAGGAAGCTTCACGGGAAACATAACAGAAGCGATAAACAGTAGCTTCAAATGTTCGCCGCCACTCGTAATCGCCCCATCTCGCACGACGGAACACGCTTTAGAAGATAACGCCACGCGTAATGACAAGCGAAGGCGCAGTCCCCAAGCGCCCACATCGCCCACATTGCAATTCGTCGTGTCCTCACAAAGATGGCGGCAAGCGCGTATCGTCTCTTTTCGGCGTCTGCTAGCCCAAAACCTTCCAGGGAGCTTCCACGACTAAATTGTCCTGGAAGCTTCTGGCGACCCAGGGCTCCCCGCGGGTCGCAACCGTCCAACCCGGGGAAAACGAACGCCAGCCGGAAGTGCGCCGCGGGAGGGGCGGAGCAACCCGAGAAAATCGAGCGCGCTCTGGCTGGCTCTGGCAGCCCGCGGGTAGCCAGAAGTGGAAAATCGAAGAGCCCCACTGTCGTATCCACACCACGGAGCCGCACCGTCACGGCGCAACACTCGAGGGTGCCGCCAGTGACATGGGCCACGTGCCAAGCCGCGCCGTGACATGTACGGCGCGGCTTGGCACGAGTCCAGGATACAGGACGTGGCACTCTGGTAGCCTATGTAGTCGGGGAGTCGCAGGTCGGTCGCTGACACGTACACCTCCTGCAAAGCAAGCAGATCATACTCGCTCCGCAAGAGGTGTAAGGAGAGGTCTGCCTGCCGCCGCCGCAACGAGTTAGCGTTCCACTGGAGCACACACGGGCGGCGCCGGCGACGGTTCCCAGCTGTTTGCAGATGAGGGTCAACCATGATGACTGTTAGGAGGGGGCACGCCACCGGCCTGGAGGCAGATGGAGCGCAGCTGGTTCTCAGGAGGCAGCAGGTCCGCAACCGCCCTCAGAAGGAGCCTCAGGTTGGTGTTCTCCTGGTCCAGATGAGACTCAGGGGGTTGCCTTCGTGGGTGGGCGACGCTTGACAGAGCCCTGCTTCTTTGGACCAGAAGGCGGCCTCCGCTGCTCTGCGCCTGGCTCGCGGGATGGGTCGAGGTCTCGACCACCTTGGATGGAGCTCCCACCGCCGCAGCGTAGCTCTTGCCTTTGGCCTGCCGGAGTGGAGGACCACCCGTCCTGTCAGGGCTTGACCGCAGGGCTGCCTGAGCCTCGCGATCAGGCAGGTAGGTGGGAGCTGACGCCTTGATGGTGGCCAGGCGCCGCTCTCTTTGCCACAGCTGGCACTCCGCGGAGTCAGCTGAATGGGGCCTGCCGCAGTGCAGACACTTGACCTTGCTGGTGCAGCTGGCGTCCTTCCCATGGTGGCCGCCGCATCGCAGGCACCGCTCTGATCTCTGGCATGCTGCAGTGACGTGTCCATAACGTCCACACCGCAGGCATTGAAGTGGGCGAGGCCGGGATGGCCTGACTTCGAACGCCATTCGGAATAGGTGCACACGGGCAGGAGGGACGGGGGAAGCGAACCACAGGACCACAGGCCTTGTCGCGTAGCGGCGATCACCGGCACCTCGGACGTGACGGCAGCCAAGAGGGCCTCATCGGTGAAGTCGCCGTCGACGCCCTGCACCACACCGCTGCTTTGAGAGCGATCAGCAGGAGGGCGGGCAGTCACCGGTATGCCCGCGAGCTCTGACGTGGCCAGGAGGCGATCCATCCATTCTGCTGTAGATGCGTCCGCTGCCACGATGTTCTTTTTGGTGTTTACTCGCACCTCCTTGACTCCGGGCAGCGCAGAGAGGGCTTGTGCAATGGGTGTCTGCAGTACGCAAAGAAATGCTTCGCATTAAAAATTACACCATCTTCCCAAAGGGAACCCTGATGGGATGCGAAGCAGCAGCGTTGCGCACGGGTGGCGTCGCGGGTTGAACGGCGCTAACGCGGGTGCTGCGATGAGCGCTGGAAGATTCGTTTGAAGCCATGGCTGGCGTAGGTCTTGTCGTTGCGCGTCAAGCGGCAGCTGCGGGCGCTCCGGCGAGCGGGCGGCAGGCGAGGGAGAGAGTGACGTCAGCGCGCACTGCGAGGGGAGCGTGACGTCAACGCGCAGCTGCGGCGTGACCTACTTGGCACCGCTCCAACACCTGCGGCGAGGGGAGCGCGTTGCGGCGCGTTCGTCCGTACGCACGGAGGGACAGCGTTACACAGCCTAGTCAAATAGCTGCTTCGCATCTAAAAAGCGTTTCATGAGGAGGCACGTCTTTCCGCTCACACTGATCGGAGTAACCAGTCGACCGGCTGCGCTCGAAGGGAAGGTCCCCCACCACATTGCTCGATTGATTTAACCGCGCTGCCTTGGATAGTCGCGTCACAATAAAATCATGCGCATTACTTTCATAACGGACCCTGTGTCACAAAAAAAATACTCCTTTATTTCACACATGTAGTTCTTTGAATCTCACGCCGAAAATATGGGCAGAATTGTAGGACCACATTAATTAGCGGTATGATACGTGCAATTTGGCTCTATAGCCTTCGCTTGATTGCCAAAAAAGTTGCCCTGAGGATAATCTGCCTTGACTGTAACGTCTGCGTTGTTTCTCGATATCGTGCTGAGCGTGCTTCTTGGATGCTGTACGCAGAGGCAATGTTAGACTTCTTTTCCCAATGTTCAACTGTAGAGATTATCGCCAGCTTTGCGGAGAATAGCAGGTTGTTTTGTTTTACGGCATCCATCACGTTTTCACAAACGAGCGAAGAAGCGAACGAGGACTCCGCATTATGGGCAGGTGGCGCAATATGAAATCATCGGGCAGAAAGGCACTTACTGCTTGCTCTGCGCAGCGTCCTCCAAGTCATACCGCTTGGTCTCCCAAATGCATGCAAAAAAGTCCCCTTAATACCATGTGGAAAAGCCAAAACTTTGTGATGGAAAGCCAGCTTCTTGAGGCGTTCCCCGCTGCACGACGTTTGATATACCAAGTGTTCCAGCTGTTTTTAGGAGCGAAGCTCCTTAGGCCGGCACCCCGCCGTCGCCGTTGAAGCTCCCTGGCACGGTGCCAGCTGTGGCGTCTCCCCCTCACGCGGCAGGATAAATGAGCTTTATGAGCGCTGGAACGCGGATGGCGTCTGCACGATGCGCAAAGCGCGAGAATACGAACGCATGCGAAAGAGAGGCAGATTAATCTCCCTCTCCCTCTTTCTTCGACTCTGCCCTCTCCCCTCAAACAGGCGAACGCGCGAAACCATCGCTTCACCCTGTCGTCCGCCCAGTGGTTGGTCCGTTATTTCTTACACCGTGATTTCTCAAGCCGTGTTCAGACTACGTGCGCAACGTACGCATCCTCGGTAAGGATCGTAAGCGTAAGCGCAAGCAACGTAATGAGCATGTTCAGACGTTGTTGGATTTAGCGTAAAGTACGTAACGTAAGGGACGTAAATGTTGCCGGGCCCGCGGCTTTTACGACAACTACAGATGCGACCGTTACGTACGACCAGTGGGCAAAGCAGTTTCGGTTTTCACTTTCCGTTCGCGGGGCTTCTGGCCTCCCCCGAGTCCGCGTCTTCATGCGCGTCTTGAAAGCCATGTAGTCTGTGCAGTTGGTTTGCCGGACTAAAGCGCAGACGCGATGTGCGTTAATGTGAGCGCACTTAGCGTCTTCCCTTTAGCCCAACCAGGCCAGCCATGGCCAAACACGCGAACCTTGCTAGGCTGAAATTGTAGCGAGGACAACGCACATTCAGAGTGGTGATTGGCGCGTCGTAAAAAACGTATCGCACCGAAAAGATCAATATGAACATACGTGGTCGCTAGCTACGCAAACTGACGATACAGCCGTTACGCGATACGATATTTATGAAAGATGCGACTGCAGTCTGAACGCGGCTTTAGGAGCTTCGCTCATCGGTTGCATTCGTACACGGAACAACTGCTAGATTTTGTTCGATGTAGCTGTACATTTTCCTACGTATTTACGTCAAAGCATTAACGTGGTCTAGAACAGTTCGATATAAAAGATCATTAAATTTACTAGAGTTCGATATAGCCGGGTTCGACAGTTACCCAGTAGCTGCCTGTGCCGCATTTTTTCGGCGTTTACAGTCTTACAAGGTGGATCGCCATCTTTGTATAGCTCCGTGCACATAGGCGTGCGCACGAGGGGGGGGCAGAGGGGGCGGCCGCCCCCCTAGTCACCTAAGAACCTAAGTAGGGGGGGGGCGCAAAGTTTGCCCTATACATTGGCTTAATAGGGAAGGGGGGCGCTGCGACGAACCTTCGCCCCCCCTGAACGGTAACCCTGCGCACGCCTATGTCCGTGCATATCGTCGGCTTACCAGGCACTTCAGTTAATGCACTAGAGTTTAAAAGGGATGCTTATGGCTCAGTGTAACCTTGGCACTTACATTGCAACACAGACGCCACTTTTATCGGAAAGAAGGGAAGCAGCATTCGTTGGCTCATTCCTGCGGGTACAAGCAACGTTAACACTATATCTTGCTGAGTGGTGAGTACTACGTTAATGTAATGTTTTTTGACATTCTCATAAGGCGGATAGCCCACACAGCAACCACAACGGACGTTAGGCAAGAATCACCACCGCAGCTGATTCTAGGCAACCGTTTATCTAAAACGTTCTTGTAAAACATACATTGCGTATTTGCTGGCTAAGAGCCAGGTCGCTGCAGCTCGCTTTTCTGGTTCATTCAAACATACGTTAAACAGGTATGTTTTAACACTTCCTTAACGCACGCAGTCTTTGTTTGAAGTTTGCAATGTCTGCCTTTTTGCTGTTCGTGGGTTGAAATAGGCTCAGCATTACGTGTGCCGGATACCCACACACCACAATCCACGGTATGTGCAGCACGTGATAAGGTGAAAGGGTTTCATGATGTACGCGATAGGCATGTCATGTTATTCATGTCATGACTTGTCAGTGAGGCTTGGTGCAAATTCGTGTTTCCCTCTTGGCAATTTTGCAATGTACCAAGTTAAGGAGGCGATCACGAAAGCACGCAAAGCGCTGGCGGCTAGATGGAAAGAAACAGCGAAAGTGCCTTCGGTTCGCTCAGAAATGTTTCGCATTAAAAGCAAATCCAACGTATTGAATGCAAGCTGTTCAAATCTAGGAAAAGCGAAGCTTCTTTGCGATTCAGTCTATTGTTCAAGCAATTTAGTCTATTTCTGTTAGCAATTCAGTCTATTTCTGTGATTCGGCCACCCACTTTCTCTAACGGGACATGATGACGCCATCAATAGCACCTAGTGACAATTGCGGAACAAGCTGCCTCAAAGGTTCTCAGCTAGGCCATAACCCGGAAGCGAAGCGATACCGGAAGTTAGGTAAGATTATTCGGCTGGGATCTGAAAGTGAATTTAAGGCTGGATGTGGAAGTGATTACATAGAAGGAGTCACCTTCGCCAGACAGTAGCAGCAGGACCCGCTGAATTCTTAGAGGTTTACAAGTAATGTTTTCTCTACAAAATTCAACACGGTGCACCATCTTTCGACTTGGCATGAACACGATGGACTTTTCGGGCAGGTGCGAGCGAAATCTTGCGGACCATGAAACTGGCACAAAATAAAGATTTATTCTGCCGCAGCGTTTAATTCCTTGCAACGTTGCCAATGGTTGAACATGCAGACTTAAGCTGGACCACTGGGACTTCAACTAATGTATATTCACATGGCCAAGTAGAAGAACATTACCTACAATGATTAACCTCTATACGTACCTCTTTATCCAGAAGTCAGGCTCCATCTCC
The DNA here is from genome assembly GCA_030522465.1 of Rhipicephalus appendiculatus. Taxonomy (NCBI): domain Eukaryota; kingdom Metazoa; phylum Arthropoda; class Arachnida; order Ixodida; family Ixodidae; genus Rhipicephalus; species Rhipicephalus appendiculatus. The sequence continues at coordinate 140,970 of JALIZH010016860.1, forward strand.
TGGCATTTCCGCTCGAAGTCGAGGTTCTTCTCATGATGCTTGTCCATTTCTGCCAGCAAGGCGAATGTTTCGTCCTGCTGTTCGCTAAACACGTTGGACCTGGCTATCTCGACGTGGCTTCCTGCGAAGGTGGGTGCATCTGCAGTGAATCGACCCTAGTTTTAGAAGAACCTCATGCCAGGGAGTTCAACCTTGCTAAACACGAATATCCTCAAACTATGGGAAGGAAACCCATTTGTTCCGATTAAAAGAGCAGCCGAAATGTTTTCGTTTTTTAATTATTGCTTGTCACTTTCTCACATCGGTGCTTTCGGAGCGAGACCGTACACTTTTTCATCACTAAAATAACATCCCAATGATCACAGAACGCTTCACGTAACATAAAACTCTGCAATATCTACTGTTGATCTATTCAACAAACATACGGCCAATGAAAGCGCGCCGCACTTGCGGCACTTTCATTGGCTTTCATCATTTCTGCCTTCTGGCCATACTTACAGTTAAGGACAGGCAACGCTGCAGTGTCTGTAGTGCTGACTGTCTATAGGCAGTTTTCATGATAAACAAGTATGAGCTATTTATAACATCACACGGCGTCAAAGATAATCGCTGATATGATTTGGTGTGGTCCCGACGATATCACCGCTCTTCGATACATGCTGCCGACTGTATCTTATTCTGATACGGCGTTACTATAACTTTACGTAAAGGAAGGTAATCAGATGCGACCAACATCCCAACTCTTCTTTTCTTGTGGATGTTACAGCGAAGCACTACCTTGATGATCAAACAGAATGCCGCAACTCTGGTTACGGCGAATGCACCGCGGAACAAAGCGTTTCGTATTAACAGATTCTCACGGAATCGCGCATAAAACAATTTTGAGTACTTGTTCACATCCCGGCTCCGTGCAAATGTTAGCTATCGGCTGTTCATGCGAGCTCCCGGATATTTCTCCGGCGCTAGGCGTACCTTGACCGGCAATTCAGAAGGCTGATCCACACCTAAGTGAAATATTACAACGTATGCAATCCTTCCTGCGCGACGCCTCAGTACGCATATTTGCCTTTAGAGAACACATTATATCGGTGTAATTTGTCACCCACCGGTCCCGATATACTGCTGGTCAAAGCACCTGCGCACCACAGTCCTCTGCGAGCTTCATGACGCCCCAGCCGCTGGTGACCTTGGGGTTTCTCGCAAGTATGACCGTGTGCGCCGCCGCTTCTACTGGCCTGGCCTTGCACGCTCTGTGCGGCGTTATGTCAACACCTGCGAAGTTTGTCAGCGCCGCAAGAAGCCATCGGGACGTCCTGCCGGCTATCTTCAGCCTCTCCGACATCCCACCGGAGCCCTTCTTTCGAGCCAGTTTGGACCTTCTCGGTCCCTTTCGAACATCCAATTCAGGCAACATGTGGGTTGCTGTTGCTATCGATTACGCGACCCGCTACGCAACCACTCGAACACTACCAACCAGCAGCGCTACAGATGTCGCCGAGCTTTTGCTTCAAAATCTCATTACAGTGCACGCGGTGCCCCGCGACAACAGTCATTGCCGACAGCCTGCGTTACTGCTCCACCCAGCATAAGCTCACGGCCACGTACCACCTCCAGACAAACGGGCTTACAGAGCAGTTAAACCGGGCCGACAAAGATGCTTTCAAAATGCGGGTCGACCGACCATCGTGACAGGCACCTCGCACTGCCATACGTGACGTTCCAGTATAACTTCTCCCGGCACGACACTGCTGGATACTCACCGTTTTTACCTTCTGTTTGGACGTGAACCAACGTTGCAATTGGATACGTTCCTTCCGGCTTCTGCAGAGCCGACCACCGAATACGCTCGCGATGCAAATTGCTCGCGCTGACCACGCCCCCGCCAGCTCGCCCGCAACATATTGACGGCGTCCCAAGAAACACAGATGCACCGTTACGACGAGCGACGAACGATTTCCTCGTTCTTCTCTAGTCCCCAAACCGACGTGCCGGCATTTCTGAGAAGCTGCTTTCTCGTTTCACGGGCCCATACCGCGTGCTTCGACAAGTGACAGAAGTTTCGTACGAAATTGTCCCGGATAATCCCACAACCTCGTCGCCTCTGTTATCCCGCGCGACGTCGTCCACGTATCAAGGCTCAAGCATTACCACCCTTCTTCTACTGTGGCCCCATAGAAGCGCCGGGTCGGCGCTTATGCCGCCGGGGGTTGTGTTGCGTGGTTCTGACCGACGTTAACAGTGCTTAGTGGAATATACCCTGCAAGGCGTCTAGGAGGAAGATGAAGTTGACGTTCGTGTGTGGACTATACTGTGGCTTGCTACTGCGTCATTGTTATTACCACGTAACAATATGGACACTGTCGGCTGATTTTTGCCGTTGCCATCATGCCCCGGATATGTGTATATAAACATATGTATATGGGTCATACCACGCCAACTGTCCCCAGCCGAGGCGCTCGCCAAAAATCAATTTCTATAAAAAAAATCTGAGAAAATTACACACATATGGGCATTAGTTCTAGAGTACTTTCCGAAAATATTTTGAGCGAAAAAAATTTTGTGCGGACGTGAGCGCCATTTGAACTTCACGAAAAGGTGGAAAACTAGGTACGAAAAAAAAATTTGCTATAAATCCACCGTTTCGTGCATTCGTTTCATAATTGCTTTGTTGTGCTATCTGAACATCGTGCTTTTATTAGAGGACGGCTTCTTATAATAGCTTCATTTTTTTTACTGCTCAGCCCGTCGGTAAAATTGAGTAAATTGTAACGTTTTCGGGAATTTTTTTTACAAAAATGGTGATAGACTAAATGCAAAAAAAATATGTTTATAGAACTTTCAACATGTACTATCTCCTGAAATTTTTTCTTGTGCCTGCGTGCGGCGGGTAGCCTTCTAAAATAAAATCCTCAACTTGGAAAAAACACTACAGTGGCCTATGTTGAGACGTTTGTACAACCCTAAGGTGGTCCGAGGAAAAATAAGCGGAAGAGTGGATATGATTGAGAAGCATAATAACTTTGTGCATAGAAAGTTTAATCGAAGTTATTTTTGTTTTAGTCGAGAAAAAAATTTTTGAATTTGAGTCCCACTACTGCGTTGTATTACTTAGGCGGGCAATACAAACTTACTGAATTAGCCTGTGTTAAAAAAAAAGAAGAAAAAATATTGCGATTGCAGCACATGATTTTTTGTTCCTATTGTTGGTGTTTTGTTTTCGTATTTTACGTTTGGATGTGAGCGTAAACAGAGGCAAAATTATGAGAACGCCATTGCTTCAGATACCACGATTCCCCCAGAATGAATTGCGTTACTGATTGCATGCGCCTCTGTAAATGAATTGCTGTCAAAATAAAGTCTCAACGTTCATGTAAACCGGGCAAAGAAATGTGATCGTGGTTAAGTATAGTGAACGCTCACGACAGACAAAATTCATCTATTCCGCGGCGGACGGCACGTGGCGACACACACCGCGGGTTCACGCCTTGCGTACGTCGTTCGGTTCCATACGGACGGAAAATGTAAAACTATTTTTTTCTGATTCTCACTAGGGCGGTTACAGGCAGCAGATTTGGTTAAAGTAGGAAGAAGTCTGGTAACATGTACTATGTTTGTAGTGAGAGCAACGAGCACATGATATATTCGCGGCGAAAGGCGCCTGCTTCGAGTGGTGCAGCCATGAGTAATTTTCCTGAGATGTCCGCTCGCATCATCGGTCGTCTGGATGCGTTTCGCAGACAGACGGGCAGCGTGTACCATTGTTCACGGAACATTCTTCCGTGGATGCATCTATCTTATTCGATACACCATCAACGTGTGTATGTGTCATGCATTGCTTGCTTTTGTGGACGCAATACGGCGCTTAATGTGGGGAAAGTGGTGAACTGTGAGTATTAGCGCGAAACAAAACCATGGAAGAACCATGTGCATCTTCTCAAGGCGGCTGGCATAACGGCTCCCTGCCTTTCAATCAAGGCAAGTAGACAAGGACTTCAGTATTTTGTTGCCATAGTTGTCAACTTGAGTTACCTCACTATAACCGTCATAAGATGACGAAGTGGGCAAAAATTCACATTGCTTGATTATTTGTCATAAATCATAGCTAGTTACTCGCATTCACTCTAAAAAATGATCGAGCAAAAATGGCGTTTTTTTGTCCCAAAACAATAATCGTCATCCGGCTTGCCGCGCTTCCTTTCTTGAAAACTCGGCGCTGGCTACTTTTCTATCAAGAATGCTATGTCACGCTGATAACGCGCACGTAGTTCGTGACCTGAAAACTGCCGGGCGCGCGGCGATAATGCCAGGAAAGCAACGCAAGATAGCTGACGATTATCGTTGTGGGACAAAAAAAAAAAAACACCCTTTTTACTCGATCATTTCTTAGAGTGTAGCTAGCTACCCAATAGCAGAGCATTCCTTCTTCCAATTCGAAAAAGACTAATATTACCATGCCAACGCACGGGAAACAAATAGCGTTACTGGCTGCGAGGATCCCATTTGCATCAAAGCCATTGTATCCTTCACTTTCACGGAGCCGTAAGCAAAGAGACACGCATAGCGGCTTTTGTAAATTCGCCGAGTTCAATTTCTTCAAGCCAGCACACTTAGACCAAACATAGATTGATCGTAGCTGCTGGTACTGTTTGCAAGGAGAAGCTGCGGAAATTTTGATCGTTCATACTTAATTGAAACTTTGTTTTCTTTTTTCTCAATTTCGTTCTACTGCCGGAATCCTGATGCCATGCTCTCTAGGACCTAATGACTGCCAAGAACATCTCAAAGAATCAATACATAATCAGCGTGAAAGACCTGAGTGATACTGACCTCCGCCTCCTGTCCCCCCGTTCGAAGTAGAATCAACAAATTAGGACAGTTTGTGGCCACCACTACCAGGTCTATGCGAAAAAGTACTCATCGCTTCGTGCTTCGAAGTGGTGTTGCAACCCATTTCTCGACCACAAGAAGAATCGTCGTGGAGTGGTGAGAATCACAATGACTTTAGCAGACCGCAACGCTTGATGATGATTAGTGGGGTCTTTTAGCGCAAGTGCCATGAGTGGCCAAAGACTCCATGTCATTTTATGTGGTGTAGGCGATGACGGATGGTTGCAATGACGGTGTATTATGGCTGTAGACGGGCCTAGAATCACGCGCTATATAGAACCGTAAAAGCCTGTGTAAAGAATACAAAATTATGGCAGTGATACGTGATGTGATCTATGGGTGTGGAATGAATTACAAATGACCATGGTATCTACAAGTGAGCGATCGGAAAATAGCACGAATGCCTCCTCAAGGCATTTGAGGCCAAAGGCAGGGAGGCTGGTTCTTCCTGTAAAGTATTTACCGGAGCAGCAACAACCTCTTTTCAGAGGTCGTGCTACGGGTGGCCTGGAAATATGACGTGAAAACTATTTACATAATTTAAAAACGCGAACAATGATTCATACTTAAAAAGCGGTTGCCTACCTATGAACATCGATGGGTGCAATGGTATTTGATGGTGGTAGGTTAACGGAAAGTGTTTTCTTTTAATAGCATCCAATTCCTTGCACTGTATTAAAGTATGAAGCACGGTGAGTGGCTCACCACACTTATCACACAGAGGTGGATCGCCACCGGACAAAAGGTATGAGTGTGCACTGTGTGTATGTCCTATACTTATTCTGGCAAGTGTTACTTCTGTGTGGTGTGACTTCGATACTGGAGTCCAATTCGCGAGCTGTGGCTTGATTAGATGAAGTTTATTTTTGTGTTTGCCTATCCCATAACCGCTGCCAATAATCCTTAAAGAGGGCTTTGGTTTGAGGTCAAGTGCAGGGCCAGCTATGGATGTATCGGCGGTTGTGTTTTCTTGGGCGGAAGCAGCTAGCTGGTCCGATAACACGTTTCCATGAATCTCGCGGTGCCCTGGCACCCAGCAAACTACGACACACTGTTTCTGTGCGTAGACCCTGCATAAAAGTCGGTTCGGTATACAGAGACAAGGACAGGGTTCTTGTGTTTTTAAAGGGTTTTCAGAGTTCTTACCACGCTTAAAGAATCGGTGTATATCACTGCTTTAGGCAGTTTTAATTCTTTGATATGTTTGATGGCCGCAAATATCGCGTATGCCTCTGCTGCAAATATGCGTATTGGGGTGCAGGAGGCCTACATCTGAAAAGGATGGACCAACCACTGCGTAGGACATAGAAGTGTGAGTCTTTGAGGCATCAGTAAAGAATTCTGGACATGGGTATTTATGCTGGAGTTCAAGGAAGTGTGTACGGATATGTACAATAGGCGCGTTTTTAGTAACTTCCACGAAGGATATATCGCAATCTATGTGCTGCTACTGCCACGGCGGGACATATGTAGCGGGAGAAGCCAAACGGTGTTCAAGAAGTGGCACGCCCATTTCTTTAGCTAGACTCCTCACACGAAGTGCGTAGGGCTGTCTCATGGCAGGGGGGTTGTGAAACAGGACAGAATTAGACAAGTCATTGACAGTGAAGTGTACGGGGAGTTCGTTCTTGGCGTTCACCTTCAGGAAGTATACAAAAGATAGGTAGGATCTCTGGAGCTGTAGTGACCACTCGTTCGAGTCAACGTACAGACTTTCGACGGGGCTGGTAAGAAAAGCGCCCGTAGAAAGACGAATGCCTAGGTGGTGGACGGGGTCAAGCGTCTTCAAGGCTGTTGCTGTCCCATACTGATAAGTTATCGCCCCGTAATCCAGGCGCGTGCGTATGAGGTTTCTATACAAATTCATCAGGCATTTCTTGTCGCTACCCCATGTAGTGCGTGACAACACTTTCAGGATATTCATGGTTTTTAAACATTTGTTTTTTAAGTACTTGATGTGTGGCATGAATGTTAGTTTGGTATCTAATATTAAGGCGAAAGCCTTTAATGCCTCATGCTCACGTCCGTCCGATGTCCATCCGTCCGGTGTCCGTCCGGCGTCCGTCCGTCCACACCCCCCACTGCGCATGCGCCAAGGCATTAAAAAAAATAAAAATAAACCTCATCTCCACCTCTCTCTCCTCCAGGCATCCCTCCCCTGCGGAGGCCACACCCTCACTGCGCATGCGCGTCCCCTCCCTCTCTCATCTCCTACGCTCCCCCTTTCTCCCCTCCTACGCTCTCCCTCTCTCCTCTAGGCATCCCTGCCAGCGGCGTCCACACCCCCCACTGCGCATGCACGTCTTCCCCCTCTCCTACGCTCCCCCCCTCTCTCGCCTCGCGACGCCGACGCAGGCAGCGTCTGCTAGCGAGTTTCTTGGTTGAAAAAACCGACTGCTCGCACTGCACAACCGTTCACTGGCCACCCCGTATATATGGCAATGGATCTTGACCTGCAAGGTGGTGCCGGTGGGAGATTTCTCCTGTGCGTTGTCGAACGATAAAAAATTCGCAGCGTGCGCGTTAACTAAAAGCGGACTGCGGGTCTCTGTGTCCAGTCCGAGTCTTCTGTCTCTCATCCCATTAGCAGCGATTCGGATGTTCCAGTAGGAAACGCCGGTCCATCACTGCGTGCTTTGCGCCCCCCCCACGTTTCTCTCCTGTGCAACCCTGCGATGAGCGCCAGCGTCATCGCCACCGCCAGTGTAAGCGTTAACGCCCGCTGCTTCGCATATACACATGGTTCTCTTTAGCGGGAGATGGTGTAATCTTTAAGGCGAAAGCCTTTAATGTCTCATGCTCACGTCCGTCCGGTGTCCGTCCGACCTCCGTCCGGCGTCCGTCCGTCCGTCTGTCCGTCCGTCTGTCTGTTCGTCTGTCCGTCCATCCATCCGTCTGTCCGTCCGTCCGTCCATCCATCCATGTCCGTCCGTCCGTCCGTCCGTCCATCCGAGCTCTGACACGGAGCCAGGTGGCCGCCGGGATGCGCAAACGGACGCCGGTCGCGTAGGACTCTACAGCGCTCGCTCTTTGCTTGCGTAGCGTCGCTGTGCCCAGCGTTTGCAATCATTCTGACTGACGCCGTCTCAATGGACCCAGGCATTCACGGAATAAACTTTCCAATTTACAAAGGGTCCGTCAATTTAAGAGCTGGAACGCGGATGGCGTTTGCACGATGCGCAAAGCGCGAGAAAATACTAACGCATGCGAACGGAGGAAGATGAGTCTCGCGTCTCGCTGCGATTCGCGGTAAAAAATTAAAGAAGAAAACACGCACCCATTCGGTTTGTGTCTTATCCCACTGAGAGTGTAAAAGAAAAAAGACATGGCATAATCAGTGGAATGGCCGCACGCTTTCGCCGAACACACTTTGGAATGTACAAAGTGTCCTTCATTTTTTTACGCCCAGGAACTTATGCTCGGTCTTTACAGACAGACGTTCACCATGCAGGTCAATGTCAAGATCGGAGTAAATGCCTCCCTTTCTGGAGAACAAGACGCACGTGCTTTTCTGCGCATTCAGTCGGAACCCGTTTTCCTCTGCCCATTTGAAACCTTGTTCAAGCCTAACTGTACCTGCCGTTCACACATTGATAGATTGCACGATTTAAACCCCACCTGCACGTCGTCGACATACGTGCAATAAAACATACTGCGTGGGATGGACAGGTGCAAGGAATTCATTTTGATAAAAAGCGTACAACTGAGTACACCACCTTGTGGCACTCCTGTTTCTTGGACAAAAGTTCGGGACAAAACAGTACCCACTCGCACACGGAATGTCCGATTGGACAGATAACTCTCGATTATATTTTGCCCCGCACACCGAAATGTGAGAGGTTACGCAGTATGCCAAAGCGCCATGTAGTGTCATATGCCTTTTCCATATCGAGGAACACAGAAAGAAAAAAAATCACGCCATATCCACGAAGTGAATGATGATGAGTGGGCGAAGCTCGATCGTTTTCATCCATGGCAGGAAGAGAATGTGTGGTCTGGAACGCACTTATACTTCATGGTCATCAGCGTCATCGTAATCGTTATCACGTGTAGTGGGTACATTCTACTATACTGCGTCATCGTCATCTTTATCACGTGTAGTGGGTACATTCCACTATACTGGAACGCGCTTATACTTCATCGTTATCACGTGTAGTGGGTACATTCCACTATACTGCGTCATCGTCATCTTTATCACGTGTAGTGGGTACATTCCACTATACTGGAACGCGCTTATACTTCATCGTTGTCACGTGTAGTGGGTACATTCCACTATACTGCGTCATCGTCATCTTTATCACGTGGAGTGGGTACATTCCACTACACGTGGCTACCTACCTACCTACCTACCTACCTACCTACTACTACTACTACAGAGGAGGGACAGACCCACACCCTAAGGAGCTTCGCCCCTAAAATCACGCCATATCCACGAAGTGAATGATGTCATCGTCATCGTTATCACGTGTAGTGGGTACATTCCACTATACTGCGTCATCGTCATCTTTATCACGTGGAGTGGGTACATTCCACTATACGTGGCTATCTACCTACCTACTACTACTACGACAACTACAGAGGGGGGGACAGACCCACACCCTTAGGAGCTTCGCCCGTAAAATGGTTATGGACGAAAGCGTCTCGAATTTGTGCCTCGATACGGACAACGTGGTCTGTGATAGATCTTGCCTCTCTAAAACCGCACTGGCGTGGGTCAAGTAGATTCTTGTTTCAAGAAAATGTATCAGTCGCCTATTAATCATATTTTCAAAAACCTTGCATAGACAGCTTGTAAAGGCTATAGGCCTGTAATTAAAAGCTAAGGATCGGTCCTTGCCTTGTTTTAGAATGGGAACAATAATGGCTTCTTTCCAGGCAGAGGGGATCTCGCCGGAAAACCAAATAGCATTATATTGGGAAAGGAGGGCGTTTTGAGTTTCAGAGGGCAGGCGTATTCGCATTTCGTATACGACTCAGGTCGAAGCCTGGGGCGGATTTATTGCAGCATCTTAGCGATGCCTGTAGCCCAGCTAAGCGAAAAGGTTCATTGTATGCTTCGTGTCTTGTGGATTTTCGCTCTAGCTTCTGTTTTAAATGCGAAGCATTTCTTAGCGAACTTCGGCGACTTTGAGCGTATCTATCTATCTATCTATCTATCTATCTATCTATCTATCTATCTATCTATCTATCTATCTATCTATCTATCTATCTATCTATCTATCTATCTAGCCGCCTACGACTTTGCGCTCTCCTGGCCGTATCGTTAATGGGATTTATACCAAAATTGGTATGGCATAACATGACTGTATGTCAAACATGAATGACTGGTCATATCATGAAAATCATGACTAACTTGTCATGAAAAGCATGATTTACACGTCATGGCTATCGTGGTCCTGAGGCCGTTTTCTTAACTAGATATATCCAAAAATTGGTACGATGAGACATTTCTGCATGGCCAACATAAATGACAGGTGGTAATATGAAAATCATGACCTGCATGTCATGTACAACATGATTTACATGCCACACTCATGGCGCGCTGACGGCCGTTTCGCTAGCTTGATATACACCAGATTTGGTACTGCGTGACGTGACTGTATGACGAACATAAATGCCAAGTGGTCATTTGGAAATCATGACATGTCATGTTCAAAATGACTTGCATGCCGCGCTCATGGCACGTTCGCGGCCGTTTCGCTAGCTTGATATACACCAAATTTGGCATTCCGTGACGTGACCGTATGGCGAACATAAATGACAAGTGGTAAAATGTAAATCATGACATGTGATGTGCAACATGACTTGAATGCCACGCTTTTGACACTCTCGGGGCCATTTCGCTAGATTGATATAGACCAATTTGATTTGATTAATTAATTAATATCTGAGGTTTAACGTCCCAAAATCAAATTTGGTATTGAGTGACGTGACTGTATGACGAGCATGAATAACAAGGGATAATATGGAAATCATGACGTGTCATTTGCAACATGACTTGCATGCCACGCTAATGATACTCTCGTGGCCGTTTCGCTAGCTTGATATACACCAAATGTTTAAGGCGAAAGCCTTTAATGTCTCATGCTCATGTCCGTCCGTCCGTCCCTCCGTTCCTCCAGCCGTGCCTTGGCACGGTGCCAGGTTGGCGCCGGGGCGCGCGAACGGACGCCGGTCGCGTTGGACTCTACAGCGCTCGCGCTTTGCTTGCGTAGCGTCGCTTTGCCCGGCGTCTCTAATCATTCAAGGAGGGGAGGCTCGCGCATCACGTTCCATTCTTACCGAGCCCGTCTAGGTGGGCGTAAACGTTCGAGGAACACACTTTGGAATTGACAAAGTGTCCGTCAATTTAAACTCTGGAACGCGGATGGCGCCTGCACGATGCGCAAAGCGCCAGAATACGAACGCATGCGAAACGGAGGCAGATTGCTCTCGCGTCTCGCTGCGATTGGAGGTAACAAATTAGGCGAACATAAGTGGTAGGTGGTAACAGGAAAATCTTAGCATGCATGTCATCTACAATGCCATTTACATGCCAAGCTCATGGTGCGCTTGTGTGCAGTTCGCTAGTTTAATATACACCAAAATTTGTATTGTGCGACGTGTCTGTATGATGAACACAAATGACAGATCCTAACATGTGAATAATGACATGCATATTATGTACAGCATGATTTGCTTCTTGTTGGCTGCTTCGCATTACATCGATTCCCACAGTGCGTGGGATCTGCCAGTTTTTTCTATTCTTGTTTTGTGTCGTTGGAAGGCTTCAGAATAGTGCTACGAGCTGGTCACCTGTTTGAAGTAGGCGCCTAGGCAGTTGGCCTGGTCTTCCAAGCTGTCGCCTTCCGTGTTTACTAAAGGGAGTGAATGTGGTTCTTTTTCTGCTACCCTACTGGTCATGTTCCAGACTTTGCCCTCATGTGTATACGAGTTGATGCCTGATAAAAACTTCTGCCAACTTTCTCTCCTGACCTGCCGGCGCCTTCTCCTGCCTTGGGACTTGATGTTCTTAAAATTGGTGAGATTCTCTGCTGTCCGAAAGTCCCGAAGCAGCTTCCAGGCTTTGTTTTGTTTCCTTGCGCGCATTTCGGCACTCATTGTTCCACCATGGCACTCGTCGTTTTACGGAGAGTCCAGTTGTTTGTGGTATACACTTCCTTGCAGCATCAATCAGAAACGTTGTAAAGTAATCTACAGCTGCATCTAAGCTTAAGGCACACATGTCAGTCCAATTTAAAAGTGCAGCTTTCCTAAACTGTTCCCAATCGGCTTTCTCAAGGTGCCATTTAGGAACCTGTGGATGACATTCATTTCCTACTGGTGCGCACAGAACTATAGGAGAGGGTTACTTCCGTAGGGATTCCCAATAACTTCCCAATTAAGCAGGGTAAGAAGGGATGGAGATGTAATGCTGAGGTCTATGGACGAGTAGGTATTGTTGGCGAGGCTATAATATGTTGGCTCTTTCCGGTTCAACAGACACGCACCGGACGAAAAGAGGAACTGTTTAATTAGGCGACCTCGTGCATCGCAGCGAGGTTCACCCCATAGACCGCTATGTGCATTCAAGTCCTCAAGAACCAGATAAGGTTCTGGTAGTTCATCTATTAAGGACTGGAATTCACGTTTTTCAACTGTGGGGGTATGTAGAGAGAGCAGATGGTGAAAAGTTTGTTCAAAGAACTGCTCAAACAGCCACTGCCTCAAAGGATGTTTGTAGTGGTAGATGTGTACATGCTACTCCTTGATTAACTATAATGGCCACCCCACCAGATTATGCCACAGCGTCATCGCGGTCCTTTCTGAAAATAACGCAATGACGTAGAAAATTGGTGTTCTTGGATTTTAAGCGTGTTTCTTGTGCACACAGCACTTTTGGTGATTGTTCATGTAGCAGCTCTTGTATATCGTCGAGGTTTCTGGTAAGAACTCTTACATTCCATTGTATAATTTGTGTACCTATTTTGAGTGTGAATTAGTGCTGTGTGTACTGAATGAACTGTTGCCTTAAGTTAGGGAGCCCTTCTCAGGCCCCGTGATGGGGGTTTTTTTTTACTTTTTGGCGCGCTCCAACGAGCTGCGCCTATCCTTCGGCGCCTGAGACACCGTTGGACTTGACGTTGTGTCCATCACCTCGGACGAGGCGCTGGATGCCCCCTCGCGGTTAACGCGTGCGGACGCGGAAATCGTAGGGCTCTCTGCCTGAAAGGCCCTGGGGCTGCAGATCCAGAGGCCTGCATGCCCTTTTGTTGCGGAGCAGCACGTGCTGCTTCCGCTGAGAAGGCGAATGGCGCTACCGCCCAACCACTCGGTGTGGTACGTGCGGACCTTTGTGGCACTGCCCCCCTTGCGTGCCACGTCCGCGAACGAAACACCCTGCGCAAAAGAAAGGCGTTTGCGCGCCTCCCGAAAGGAGGTGTTTTCATTTACCTTGAGTGTGATTATTTCTTTTTCATGTTTCCATGAGAGGCATGTGCGAGAGTAGGCTGGGTGTCCGCCGTCGCAGTTTGCACAGTAGGGAGTTTCAGCACAGGTGTCCGTTGGGTGTTCATGCGAACTGCACTTGGCACAGGTTTGACAGCCAGGGCAGCTCTGAGAGCCGTGACCGAAACGTTGGCACTTAAAACAACGCCGCGGATTGGAAATGTATGGTCTGACCTTTAGCCTCAGGAAGCCTGTTTCAATATATTCTAGTAGGGTTCTTGTGGAAAATGTAACAATCAGGTGTTTTGTGGGTATTTCTTTATTGTCACGTCGGAGTTTAGTTCACTGTGCATGTGTCACATGTTCATTCCAGTCCTCAAGGAGCCCATTCTCAGTCAAGTCAAGCAGGTTGGTCAGATACTACACCTCGTGAGCTGTTCAGGGATCGGTGTGGTGTTATTGATACAAGAGTGCTTCCAAAAGAGACAACTTTTGAAAGGTTATCGTACTGGCTCTTACTTACACGGACCCAAGCCACGCACGGGGGGGGGCGTGGGGGGGGGGTCAACCCCCCCCCCCCCCCGTTGGCTCGGGTCCGTGGTGTCGCCACTCACCATACGCCTGCTTGCGCAGACGCCCCTGCGGGGACATACTAGAGATGAAAAAGTAAGTTTGTTGCACAGAGAATACTTGAAAATTATGCAGTATTGCTTGAGAGTAGCTCATTTGCACTTAACGTGTTCGTGAAGGAAAGATAGCTGCTTGGTATAATTGGGGAGCTCACGAATGTACATGTCACAATTGCTCAAAACAACAAGAACGGTTGCCCACTAGTCACACTAGTGCTTATGTGTTGATCTTGTCGTCATAGCTTAATCCTATAATTAAACTTGGAAAATCTTCTAAGCACATTTTGCAAAATTACTCGCAGCTATGTAATTCTTTGTGTTGATTTCAAATTATTTGTTACGAAATCTTATTCTGTTCGAATATTTCGAATGGTAAAAATGTCTTTTGAATTAAATACCATTCTATTCAAATGCCTTACTTAAAGATAACACATTCACACACAAATAGTTTACACTCCTCTCAAAGCCATAGTGCTCTCAGGGTCCGTGGTGTCGCCACTCACCAAACGCCTGCTAGCGCAGACGCCCCTGCGGGAACATACAAGATATGAAAAAGTAAATTTGTTGCACAGAAAATACTTGAAAATTATGCAGTATTGCTTGAGACGTGTGGTTCAGGAATTGTGGAAGTGCAATGATTATATAGACATTCCAGTCATGTTAGCCATATCTTTCACATTGATCGAAACTACTTGGGCTGTTTTTTGTGGATGTAAAGCATTTTTACAGCGTTACAATAAAAAACCATATATCAATTTCCAACTCACTTTTTCAGCTGCTGCAGCCTTGAGAACACTATAAATCAAGCAGATCGGATTGATATTGCATTGCGAATGAAGTTTCAACTTGTTGTAGCTGTCTGGCACTTCTGGCCAAACAGAATGCATGTGTGGCTTGTACCGTAAGGGTTCTTGTCTGTTGTTTCATTCAGCCCAATTGTCTGCTACTTTCGGGCTTTATTTTTAACAGTGAGATGGGCATAAGGATTACTTCGAGTATTATTCTCGTTGTGGTAATATGGATCGTGAAATGTCATTTCTTGCAGCCCGCTAAGCTCAGGCGATGACGATGGAATAAATTTTAAACTACCCAGCCTTGGTGCCCTTCATGAAAAAGTGGTCAGCTTTTCGCCACTAACACCTTCTACCTTCAGGCAAATCGTCGACGTTCTGCACAATGAAATGGCGAAGTATTTGTATTTAGTGTCCTGCCCTGTAAAATCTTTAGGTGCAGCAGCTTTAGCTACAATGCACGACTGCCTTACAGGTATCCAACACGTGTTCTACAGCAAGGTGACATCCCTGCTCCTTGAAAAGTATCCACAGCTGAGAGATGTTGTTGGAAGTGGGCACGTAAGTACGGCTTATGCACTTCTGTTATGCTGCAAAAGATTCTGTGCGCTACTTATGCTGATGCGTATAACATCGTAATTCATGAAGTTAGCCTCGTTTGTTGACATTGCCATAGATATACTGTGATGACCACCACAAAGTGTATCTGTATTCAAAATTATGGCTTATTAAAGAGAGCAAGCCTCCTTAATGCGCATGACATTTAATAATGGTCCTGGTTACTCCTCCTTTTGATCAGTGTTTTTTTTGTTATGCGTTGATATAGCAACATTCACTTTAATAGAAATTTTGTTCGTTCCCAAAGGATAAATTTTGCATTGAAATGACACTGCATAGGATGCTTCTATTTCTGAAAAAGTGTACTGCGCAGTGTAGATTTATGTGTCAAAATTATAAAAACAAAAGAAATTAAAGCGACTTCTCCATTAGGTGGGACTTCGGGGGGTCATTAGTTGTAAGGTTCATATGCTGTGAGGTGTGGTTGGTAGAGATCATTTTTCTTATTCACTGCCATTGTCACGAGTAGCACTAAGTTAAGTCAAGTACGGCTACATAAGCAATTCTAAGGCTGTAATGTTCTACACCTACATAAATGTACAGGAAAGTGGATGAGCGAGCAGGATTCCATATTTCACTGATGTTATTGCAGCAGTCTTTTATCTGTGAAACATATCTTTTCATAAAGCAGCAGTGCTGTTAGATGTTTTGTAAATGTTTTGCAAGTAGTCAGTGTTTTCGACTGATTTAACATATGTGCATTTTATCACCATGGTTTATTAAACAGTTTTAAAGTTACTGATCTCAATGGGACTTTCAGTCTTTGAATATTAGTTTGTGTTTTTATTTTGAAAAGAAATAAATTTAAAAGGCCGAATATGCATACATGGTTATGTACGTAAATATATTGATTGAGCATCTCCATTTTCAAATTGACAGGACTCATGGAAAGTAGCCCTCCGGAACAAATATAAAAACCTAAGGAGGAAGCTGGATGATCATGCTGATGTAGTGGCCAGTCGCCTAGAAACTTTGGTGCCCAAAGGGAAACAGGAGACACGTTTGAGTTCCAAAGAAACAAGACACTTAAAATGGTGAGGACAGTTTATACCCTGCTCACACAAAGTCACATCCATTTGTAAAAGCTGCATGAACAATCTCATCAATTGCTGGCGCTTTGGTTCTAATTTCAGAGCGTGAGCATCATAGATCTGACAGCAGAAGATGATGACAGCGGCACCAAACATGAAGACTGGCTTGTTTTAGAAGCCAAAAAGCCATTGCCAAATGAGAAACTTATGGGAAAGATAATGGCTTTGACAGCTGGCAAAAGGTTACCGTATGTTGCAGAAAATACCGTACGTGATGGGAGGTACCCCTATCAGATGGACTTTCAGCGAGTAAGTTAGCTCAGACTTTTTTACTTGTTGGCAGGTTTGGATAATACCAACAAATATTAATACTCAGTCTTGAATATGCTCCTCTTGAGGCACTATTATCATCATCATCATCATTTATTTTACCCTTAAAGGCCCTTTTCAGGGTATTACATAAGGGGGGGGACAAAATCATCAATAACAGCATGGTCATTATTACATAAGGGGGGGACAAAAGCATCAATAACAGCATAATCATTATTATGGAAATGCTAGAAAAAAAATAAAAATGTTTGCAAAAATACAGAATACATGATTTCACTTTCAAAAGCGAGGCAAAGACAGTGAATAGGCAGAACAAGTGGTATAAATGCCGTTACAAAAAGAGTAGTACATGAAATAACACTGTAATGGTGGCAGATTACGGGTTGAGAAAACATGAAAGTATGTGTCTAAATTTATTGGAGTCTTGCTCATGTACTATTTGTTCGGGCAACGCGTTCCATAGCTCAATAGCAGTTGGTAGGAAGGATTTGTTGAATGCTTGAGTGGTACCATGTAAGCGTTGAACACTGAGGTTATTAAACAGACGGTGTGAAGTGCGATTGGGCGGAAGAAAAATAGTGTCTCTGAGGTGAGGGAAATTGTAATACAGTTTGTGGAAAAGGGAAAGTTGTGAAATCTTACGGCGAAGAGATAGATTAGGTATGCTGAGGGAAGATTTGATGGAAGTGATACTAGTGTGCCAGTCATAGTTTGAAGCAATAAAACGCACCGCGCGATTTTGTACTGCTTCAAGTGAGTCAATAAGATAATTCTGGTGAGGGTTCCAAATCGCTGAGGCATACTCAAGTTTTGTCCGAATGAACGTTTCGTAAGCGAGTTTGCGGACAGGGAAAGGGGATAGAAAGAGTGATCGCTTAAGGAGGCCAAGCGATTTGGAGCAGTCTTTTACAAGGTTAGTTATGTGCGCAGTCCATGTGAGTTGATCGGTGATTGTAACTCCGAGGTAACGGTAACAGTCGACTTGGGTGAGCGCCGATGATTTGAGAAAGTACTGGTAATTCAAGGTTGTGTGCTTGCGGGTAACACACATGAACTTGCATTTGGAAACGTTGAGGGACATAAGCCAGACGGAACACCAATTTACAATTTTATTTAAGTCTTCCTGGAGGATAAGCTGGTCATTGGTGGATGATATGCGCCGATAGAGGACGCAGTCATCAGCGAATAGTCGAATGGATGAAGAAATGTTGGCAGGGATGTCATTTATAAAGATCAGGAACAGGAGAGGTCCAAGCACGGAGCCTTGTGGTACACCTGACAAGACAGAGCTACTTGATGACTGAATGTTATCGATGACAGTGTGTTGTGAGCGGTTCGTGAGAAAACACTCAATCCAGGATAGTACATGGGTATCAAGATTGAGGCAAGCAAGTTTTGAAATTAGACGACGATGGGCGACCCGATCGAACGCCTTTGAGAAGTCAAGATAGATAACATCAGTTTGAAAACGGGAATCAAGGTTAAGGTGAAGGTCTGTGGTAAACTCAAAGAGTTGTGTTTCACATGAGTAGCCCTGTCTGAATCCATGCTGCTGGGTAAAGAAAAAAGAGTGCTTGTCTAGATGAGATGCGATGCTGGAATACAGAATATGCTCTAGGAGTTTACAAGGAATGCAGGTTAGAGAAATTGGGCGGTAATTACATGGAGTGGAGCGGCTACCAGATTTGTGTATGGGCACAACATGGCTGATTTTCCAGTCATTCGGAATAGTGGAAGAGGCAACGGACTGAGTGAAAATCAATTGCAAGAAGCGGCTTGATTGCGATTTGGTGCCCTTTAAGGCTTTAGCCGTTATGCCATCCGGGCCTGGTGCACTGGAAAGTTTGAGGTTGTCGATTAAGTTCGCGATTCCTTGAGTAGTTATAATGACCTCCGACATTGACGAAAAATTACAAGATGGCAACGTAGGAATATTGGCAAAAGGTTCATTAGTGAAAACTGAGCAAAAATAGGAGTTCATGACATCAGGACACTCATCCCCTGGAACAGATGACCCATCAGAGTTAATAAGCGCTATGCTATGACATGAGGTGCGTTTTGGTGACAATGAGTTCCAGAATTTGCGAGGGTTGTCTCGCAGAATGCTCAGAAGGTCCACGTGAAAATATTTACGCTTAGAGTGTCTCAGTAAGCCGGTGTATTCACGCAGCACCGTAAAGTATCTGTCCCATTTTTGCGGATTGTTACTACGCTTGAGTTCACGGAAAATGCGCTTTTTTTTTCTAGATAGGATTCTGAGGTTATTGGTATACCAGGGCCTCCCGGCATCTCCTCGAATGCGCACGAGAGGAACATAGGCATCAATGAGAGACAAAAGTTTGCCCTTATAGAGTATCCAGTTTTGCTCAACTGTACGGAGAGAGGCTGACCGCTTGAAGTCTTCAAAGAAAGATTCCAGCTGATTGTTAATTTCGGAAAAGTTTGCTTTGTTATAATCTCGAATGTACTTGGTCGACGGCTGACGGTCAGGGAGCTCAATGGCTATGTTGAAAAACAAGATGTTATGGTCGCTAACACCTTGAACACACTGTAAGGAATTAATTTGTTCACTATCGGTGGTTAGAACTAAATCGAGGATGTTGCTACCTCGAGTAGGTGTGGTAACAACTTGGCTTAAGCTGTACGTGAAGACGACTTCAAGGAAATCTTTGGATGCGCGGGCCGATGCAACGCAATTATCCCAATTAATATCCGGAAAGTTGAAGTCGCCGCATAACACAAGATTTGCACGAGGAAAGCGGGAGATTATATCGGATATGACGGAATGAAGTTCGTTTATAAATGAAATGTCGGAATCAGGGGCACGGTAACAAGCAATCAGTATGTTCGTGCTTGCCGGTAGTGAAATCTTGAGGCAGAGAATCTCGTGCTGGCTTACTACAGGTACGAGGGAAGAGACCAGACAACGTTTAGCAAAAACCAAGACCCCACCGCCTCTACGATCGGGCCTGTCCCGCCTAAAAACGGTATACGACGTGTTGTTCAAAAGCTCGTCATCCTCAATATCCGAGTTCAGCCATGATTCAGTGATAATGACAAGGTCAGTGTCATCGTCTGTGATGACTGCTTCCAACGTTTCTTTTTTGGGTAAGTAACTTCGAGCATTAGTTAGCATAACCCTCATCGTGTGAAACGTTGGGTTTCTTGGCAGCGGGTGGCTGGGAGGGGTACGATGGGAAAGTGGAAGACCAGCGATACGAGTTGATGGCTACTTTGTTAGTTGTATGACAGAATCAGAATCCACGTCATAGACGAACTGCTTGTCGTCAATGAGAAGCTTGTCAAAACGGATCTTGAATTGAGAACCCGTTTGCACACCAAACGTGTGTAACTTCTTGCGGGCTGCGCGCACGCGCGCAGAGTAATCTTCTCGAACAGCGAAAGAGGAGCCCTTAAGTTTAGAAGCAGCTTGAAGGATAGCGGTCTTATCTTTAAACCGTGTGAACTTAACGATAATAGGTCGATTTTTGTTTTCATGGAACCGACCTAATCTGTGTGCGCGTTCTAAATCAGTCGCTGCAATCGAAATGTCTAGCTTCTCTGACAAGAATGAGGTTACACGCAATTCAGACTGCGCCCAGCTTTCATTGTTTGTGTCTGGAATCCCCAAGAACAGTAGGTTAGAACGTCTTTGACGGTTTTCTGCATCGTCACATTTTTCTGCGAGGACTTTTAATTGGGAAGCGAAATTAGCGACACAATCCCTTGCGCCAGAAGAAGGTTGCGAGTGCAGTGACTGAACTTCATCAACTAAAGCAAATGTAATGTTTGACTTGTTACAACGTTTCATAATATTTGTTACTGACATTAGAGCTTGTTTATACCGTTCTAGTATAAACGCGGCATAAGTATACACTAATTACAAGTGACAGAACGCACTGAACACCAAGTGGCAATGTGTTTTTAATGTGTTGTTGCTGTAACACACAATACCATAGTAAGGGCTACTTGGAGCACACAAGAAACTATTTTAATATTTCAAAGTGCACAGTAAAATGAAGCCGGCACTTTCCTATGGTCATGCGCTATATTGCAGGAAAACTAAGCAGCGTTAAAGTATCCATGACATATTTTCTGATAAGCAAAAAAAAATTTGTCTACTGTGAAGAACTTACACAACAATTAGCTGAGCTTGTACAGGTTCATTGAAAGACTTGTGTGCCTTATACACATAGAAGACTATATTGCATGAAAACATGACTGGATACGGCATAAGTCACAGCCACAGCATAACTAGAGTGCCTAAAGTGCTAAATGGAAGCAAGAGGAAAAAAAGAACTTAAAGTAAAGCTGCCTCGTAACTGTAAGCGGGGACCTTTGTCCAGGGCCCCACTGGCTATTACGACTCATTTTGTCTGCAATACAAGCACCTGCTTTAAAACTAAAAGTACTTGTTCTACATATTTGCTATATATATTGCTGAAAAATCTCGCTTGCGGGTCACTACGTAGTAGACAACACTGCCTAGACTGCAGCTAGTTATTACAGCGAAAGCTGTTATGAGATCACAAGGGTCGTTTCTGCGCCGTAGTTGTCCGCCGCCGCCGCCACCGCTGCCGCCGCCGGTGTCCGTAACCAATATCGCACGAAATAAGAAAAAAAAACTAAATAAAACACCTATGACCGAATGGGAATCGAACCCGGGTCTCCTGCGTGGCAGCCTAGCACTCTACCACTGAGCTACGCCACTGCTTGAAACTGCGGTGCAAACTGACCCTATTCAGGCTTCATGTTGGGTAAGGAATCGCGTTAACGTGTGTTGTTAAGCGTTTTAGAATAGTAAAGTAAGAACCGGGCGTCACACAAATCGAATTGCGTAACGAGTGGGTCGTTCAATGCTCCAACCCACTACAAAAGCCTCAGGCAAAATTCTTCATCGTCGTCAGCCACAGCATCAACAAAGTGCACATAATGCGTTACAAGAGTGTAGCGGGTACCGCGCTTTTCTGAAGAATGACGAATAATGGCATAGTAGACGCTTCCCCACTACACAAAAATTATGATGATTTATATCGTAGTGGGTACCATGCAAGTGCGGTTGTCGTAGTTGCCCCAAGAATGTTTAAAAAAGGCTCTAGAAAAGCCCCTCTCCCAGCTTTCGCTGTGGCTGTGCTGCGAGTTCCGCGCAGGCCTGGCGGTTTTTTGGTCAAGTGTTTGGAATATACAAAAAAGACTAATAGTTCATAGACACAACGCTAATGAACACCACTGGACAAGGAAATCAAGGAAGCTATAGGGCACGTTGTTTGTAGAGATTGAACTGCATTGCTGTAATTACATAAATGTGGAGTAATTAAACTGGACAAGAAGACAACTTGCCACCAGCAGGGACCCAACCTGCAACCTTCAGATAACGCGTATAATGCTCTACCAATCGAGCAACAGTGGCGATCTTCCTCCCATACACTTTATCGGGTCTATCTGCATTTAAACGTGGGAATGTTAGTCAGCGCTGCTCGCAGCTATTACGGCGTGTGTGTAACTCTTCTTTTGCCTGGTGGCACCACTTAGCACGTGATTTTTTTACGAGCTGGCAATTGACCAAAAATTGCTCGCATACTACCGAAGGCATCAAGTCTGCCAGAACGGGACCCTCGCTATGAAAGAAGGAAAATGAAAATTTAGGGCCTCAACTTTCCTTGTATGACACTGCCTTAATGAAAAACAGCAGACATTGAAGCCAAGGAAAGTATGGGGACGTGATTTCTAGCATTAACTGTAATGTAATAATTATCATAGGACTTAATAGTTAAAATATCGTGTAGTTCACAGTGAAATACAAATATTTAGTGCGTAATGTTCTATTTGTATTTGGTAGATGGAATATTTGGGTGTCCCCAGAAACTACTGTAAAAGATATGAACAATGCTGTTGACGAGGCTGCTCGTTGTGAGAGGCCTGATATTTTGTTTCAGAATGTTGCTTGCTGTTTATTCTATGCAGTTCTGCAATGACTTCAAAACCTTGACGGATATAACACCACTCCAGAAGGTTTCTCAAGCCATTGATTCATTGACGAAAATGGCAGCGATGAAGAAAGTATCCTGTAATGAACACGCAACGCAAATGTTACAAAGAGCCGGGCAAATGGACCCCAAGAGGCTGAGAGCAAGACACGAGTACATGAGAATTTTAGTGCAGCTTGGCTTGTACATGATACTTGAAATACCAGCGCGTAAGGAAAACAGGGACGAAAGCAGACAAGGACAAGCGCGTACTTGCTAGGTTTGAAAAACAGATTGCATGTTTTTTTTTTGGAAACCCCATAGTTATTTTTCTATGCTGCAACACGCACGCACTGCCCTGCATACCACCGCCATCGATAAGCAAAGAATTGCATTCTTTGCGCTATCATGGATCACAATAATTATCCATCTCTCATAAAACTGGCCCAAGCTGTTCAAGGAGTTGCTTCCACTGAACTCACAATTGCTCTGGTTTTTCTTCTAGTGAATTTAGTGGGTTACGTTACTCAGGCCACATGTTCTTTTTTTTCTATACCACTGAGTTTTTTTTTATTGACTTACTTGTTTCTTTGTGTCATCTGAAACTGTGGCATCTGCATTATCCGTGCATAAATAGCTCATTACCATTCTAAGAATATTATACCTGCGGTGGGAGTGAAACTCGTTCATTTACTTGCGTATTATTTACTTCTTATATACGTTTTGTGATTTGTTAAATTAAGTGCTTGCAAATTTATTGTTTGCTTCGTTTATTTTCTATTTCTTGTTATAATGACACAGCTTTTAAGAAAGGTAGGAGCTGATAAAAAACGCGGACGAAAAAAGCCGGCAGATCCCACGCACTGTGGGAATCGATATAATGCGAAGCAGCCAGAAAGGAGCAAATCATGGTTTACATAATTTGCATGTCATGTTTTACATGTTAGAACCTGTCATTTATGTTCGTCATACAGTCACGTCGCGCAATACCAATTTTGTTGTATATCAAGCTAGCGAACTAGACGCAAGCGCACCATGAGCGTGGCATGTAAATGGCGTTGTCGATGACATGCATGTCAAGATTTTCATGTTACCAGCTGCCACTTATGTTCGTTATACAGTCATGTCACTCAATACCAAATTTGGTGCATATCAAGCTAACGAAACGGCCGCGAGCGCGCCATGAGCGTGGAATGCAAGTCATGTCGCTCATGACATGTCATGATTTCCATATTACCACTCGTCATTTATGTTCGTCATACAGTCATGTCACTCAATACCAAATTTGGTGTATATCAAGCTAACAAAACGACCGAGAGCGCGCCATGAGCGTGGCATGCAAGTCATGGGCACATGACAAGTAATGATTTCCATATTACCACTTGTAATTTATGTTCGTCATACAGTCATGTCACTCAATACCAAATTTGGTGTATATCAAGCTAACGAGACGGCCGCGAGCGCGCCGTGAGCGTGGCATGTAAATCATGTTGTTCATGACATGCACGTCATTATTTGCATATTACCACCTGTCATTTATTTTCTTCATACAGTCACGTCACTCAATCCCAAATTTGGTGTATATCAAGCTAACGAAACGGCCGCGAGCGCGCCATGAGCGTTGCATGTAAATCACAGTTTTCATGACAAGTTAGTGATGATTTTCAAGATATGACCAGCCATTTATGTTCGTCATTCAGTCATGTTATGCCATACCAAATTTGGTATAAATCCCATTAACGATACGGCCAGGATAGCGCAACGTCGTAGGCGGCTAGATAGATAGATAGATAGATAGATAGATAGATAGATAGATAGATAGATAGATAGATAGATAGATACGCTCAAAGTCGCCGAAGTTCGCTAAGAAATGCTTCGCATTTAAAAAGGTGTCTTCACACACACATGCACACGTGCAAGTACTCTAAGGGTACTTAAGTCTTGTCAGCCGCACATCGTAGCTCTTGTGTACTCAGGAGCTTATGCAGCTCCCTACTAAAAGGCTGGCACAGTGGAATTGTGTCCATATGTATCAGGAGGCCAACCTATCACAACCTGTCAGCAAAGTCCTTTCAATGGGTCCCTAAGTTTGCAGTTTACAGTGCCTGTGTGTGTGTGCCTTTTTTTGTTCATTTTTTCCTTCAATTTTACCCGTCCTATAAATGGATTAACAACACGCACAGACTCTCACCATTACATTTCCTGTTTTAAACGGATAAATGACAAAACACACAGAAGATGGCTGAACAACACAAATGCTTGTGTTGTTCAGTCCTGTTGTGTGTTTTTGTTTTCCACACTGTTTAAAAGCATGAACTCAAATTATCTGGCCCACCTCACCCTTTTGCTACAGTTCATTAAACTTGCGTCATTGACCCTTACCCGATATTATTATCCTCTCTTAGGGCCATGAACAATACTTTTCAATCAAGAAAATAATTAGGCAGGATGCTCATGGCCCTCCTTTGTAGAAATAGTCACAGCTTGAGTAAACTTATATTCCAAACAAAGTAGGAGTGTAACAGCTTCATTCCTGTCATCATTAATCACTTGCTGAAATGTTTATTTGCGCGTTCTGTGAAAGTTGGCTATCACATTTGTGTTGTATGCAAGCATGGTTATAGTCAACACATTACCCTACTGAGCACACACCCCCTGTTTACGAATTTCTCACGACAAGCTTCCATCTTCCCCTTCCTGCCTTTCTTTCGAAAGTAAGTAGTTACAGACAATTATTGAAATGCTCCACTGGCTGTTATGAAAACTTGAAATTCATTACTTTCTAATGGAATGATCTTGCATATCTGAATTTTTTTTACAGACATCCTGGCCCTTGCAGCTCTGAGCATTGTTTCCGTGAATGTGAAGGAACGATCAGCATTTTCAACTTTATTTGTGCTAAAGAATGCGAGTATGCAGAACATTCGGTACCTAATGTCAGTGCATGTTAGCAAACGAAAATTTAAACAAACTGCATGGCAGCAAACTAGCTATTTATAGTTCGCAGACGCCAATGGTGAAGTTATGACAAAGCTATGCCAGTAGTACCAAAGCAAGAGATGCCTATAGATAAGGTGTAAAACAGATGATTTTATTGCTGTGACAGATGTAAACGCATGAATTGTGAGGGTCAGCCAGTATATTTTTCCAATGCATGACATTGCTTTGTGGTTTTGCGTTTATTTTCTCTTAATGATGCCTTGCAATATAGATAGGCTCACTTTAACCAGCACATAATGTCAAGATGGTGTTTTGTCATTCACACCATTGTTTTGCATGTTGCTCTGCAAGGGAGCAGTTACTCCTGCTAGCATATACTTACTCTTTTTATCTGACTAGGTGTAACCATGAATTATTTTCTTAACATAATTTCTGTAATACACAAATGCAGGGATTCAGGCCGATTTTGTGCTTTCTTTGTTTGCATTTGTGACATGCGTCACTGATGCAGTACGCATTAATGCAAGAAATTCATATGAGACAATCCTCTGTCAGCGTTATTGTGTGAGTGAAGAGAATTTTCGTCATGTAATTCTTCTGTTCTGTTCCAGTTTGTGCTAATGAGTAGAGACCGGATTTTAAGCAAATGCCTATTTTGTTCCTTGCGTTCCTATCGTGCCACTTTGATATATGAGCACGAATTGGGGGCTAAGGAGGGCTTTTATAGTGTTTTTATAGTGCCTATAAATGCCTATTTTGGGGGTTTGTGCCTAAATGTGTATAAGTGCCTATAAATGCCTATTTTCAAGAACGGCGCCCATATGAGCACAATTTAAACTCAAATTTTGCTTTAGAGTACAGTTTGAGACCGTAATTCATGTTACCGGGCAAAATTGACGTTTAGGAACTCTATGGGGTGCCACAACCTAGTTCCCTAGTTCAACAAACTTCCGGTAAGCAACCGCTAGCAGCAGTAAAATGGGACGCCCCGGCCACTTTATCCCACCGCACTGACATGGCGCGAGCAGTTGGAGCAGGGGGGAGGAGGAAGAGAGGAAAAGGCGCTATTTCTGCAACCCTAAATGGGAGCACGTCCCAGCGTATACATTGCAATGGGAAGAGGAAAATAAAGATGGCAAGAGGAGAGGAGAAAAGAGGAGAGTGGCGTCCGTGGCCGAGTACGTGGCGGGCGGCTTTTACAGCCGGTTTTCCAGTCCAGTGTTCCCAAGGAATTGAAGCACCTCCTTGAAAACCTGGGTGTGGTGGGGGGGCAGCGCACAGTAGGTGCCTCTGTGCAGCAGCAGGAAGATGGAGAACGAAAGCGAAACCATGCATGGAGTGCCGTCAGGGGAATGTAGAGTGCAAGTAAAAAAAATCAGATGTGCACTTGGCTTTTGTTTCGCTTGTAATTTACTTCCTAAAGGACGCTTCACGAGGTCACATAAGAAATTTTAGTTAGACACTGGAAGTTGTTGCGTGCCCAATGAAGAGCTTTGTCCCGCAATAACTTTTTAACTGGTTCATTACGAGCCGCAAAAGCATGATGCTGGTAGGTGAGCTTGAAACCTTTGCCACTCGCTGGCCAAATTTCTTCCCTGCCCTCTTCGGTATCGGAGGAACTCGGAGCCGGAAAATCACATGACGCAGACGCATCAACACGTCATGCGCACGCAAGGTTACACTGCGCGTGCATGACATGACCAAGCCAGGTCGTGCACACAAGCGGTGTTGTATCGTTTCGGCGTTCTCTCTAGTGTACTGCCTGTTTCTGTGGGTTGGATTCCTCTATGCGCTTGGAGAGGCTGGCATGGATGATGTATCCTTACCACGACACAGCGCGTCGCACCGCTGGAACTGCTGTAAGGGACGATGCATCAAAAAAGTCACAGTTTCACCGTAAGTGTGAAGCAATGAATGCGATAGCGACAAATTCTAATGTTATTCGCAGTGAGGCTGGCAGCTAACTCTTTTGGATCCGATCTCACGCAACTCTACAAAATGCTGGTTTAAGAGCATACGGCCGCTCCAGGGACACTGTTCGCACAATCTCCTCGCGTTGAGAGCAGAGCACGTAGAAGCCAGCCGCCCGCTGTAGGCTGCTGAGATTGCGAGATAACGCGTGCGCCAGCGACGACCGCGCTCGTAAAACCAAAGGTCGCAGTGGCTGCATGAGGGATCCCCCCCCCCCCTCGCGCCTTTTCGCGCTTGTCAAAGACGCGCGGGGCGTTTCCTCTCTTCTTGAGCATTCCCCGGCGTTTCCTCTCTTCTTGAGCATTCGCCGGCTGGTCGAACGGGCGGGGGGGATCTTATCGCATACGCCTCGGAGCGACGGAGATGGGCCGGCTCGTTTGATATCCGCTTCAGCCGCGTTTGTCGCCCCCCGCTCCCGCGCTGTTACCCGCGGGTAGAACGTACTATGCACTGGGGGGATCTATCAATTTGGACTTTATACGCTAAATGACGGCGACGGCAAAAACCGGTCGAGACTGTCCATATAATTGCTATCGCAATAAAACACGCCAAGCGTTGTCAGGGCTGGCGTCGGCCCGACGCGGCAACGGCGAGAACACGGACGCAAATGAAACGCATCGCGCTCGATTCGAAGTAAAAAAATAAATAAAAACGCACACAGATTCCGTTTGTATGTTTTAATATTTCTGCAACTTTCATTCTTCTATTCAAGCAACAGATTGCACAGATTACACATGTCGCCTCGAATTATTCTGGCAGTGTCACGTACTACTCTGACGTACGCAGGACCATTCCTTGTTGTACGTCACCTCCTCCATATTGGTGCGCGCGCCCGTGAGATCTAGGGCAAGCGGCGTTTAGTCGGACATTTCACCTCTTTCCGGGACGCGTAGCGTTGCAAATCTTGGCAGACGTGATCGTCAGCGCCCAGTGCATGCCAGCTCGAAATGCTCAAACCTGGTAAGGGGCTCTTTCACAGACAGAGGATAAATTGACCATGCGCGATTATACCCGGCCAATACGAGGCTAAAAGACCCTTCTTGCCTTTGAGCGGTCTGGCTATTGGCTCCTGGGCTGCCCTTCGCAGCCATGCCGGAAAGAAAGAGACCCAGGAGCGTGTTTATTCGACAGCGGACACTTAACTCACCAAAGGCTGGAAAATAAAAGAAGAGACCGTGTTCTGGAAACCGTGCGGGAAAACGGACAGTAGCATGGCTAGTTAAACCACTGACGCGTTTGTGCCATCATAAACTATAACATTTGGTTGCTTTCCTGTCGTAGACACAGGTCACGCACGTCTTTCTTTGAAAATTTGAGTTCTTTGTAAATATTTATTGTGCCTATATTTACGATTTTGGGGGCCTAAAACTGTGTTTTGCCTGCCTGTTTTGGCGCCTAAAAGGGAGTTTTTAGAGTGCCTAAAAACCCGGCCTCTACTAATGAGTCTTGACATCTCAGCTGTATATTAACACTGTTGACTTCATTTTATGTGTTGTCTCGTACATTTAACAGAGATTTACTGTGTTTTATATGACCTATTAATAGAACTTTCAGTGATGTGATGCGACTAGCACATTCATAGTACATTTAACTCGAAGATTTAGTATGGTAGCTTTACTTATCTTTTTCTCTGTAATTTGTTTTACCTCTAAATGCGCTCATGATATTTTACTGCTGTATTAAATCAGTTCAATTTTCTCTTAGCTGTACTTATGATATGCAAAAGATAAGACATTCTTAAAATCTTGAGTGCTCCTCAACTTTATTCATTCCATACCAAGATTTGAAAAATTCTGAGAGTATCAAGTTTAAAAACACAAGCATAGAATAGCAGTGTGATGAGCGATGCAGTTGCATGGTAATTGATTGGTACAGCAAATAAAAAATAAATTGCAATAGGAAAACAGTATGACAAAACGAGGACAACAAAAAAAATTAGGCAGATCCCAAGTACCATGGGAATCGATGTTATGCGAAGCATCTGGAGGTAAGGTGACTTGGTTGTAATTTTTTTTTATTGGGCGAAACGTTATGAAATGACGCCAAAGATATGTACAAATGATGCACGCACAGACATGTCGAACAGTAGCATATGTTTCATATAACCAGTTGTTTACAGTTGTGTAACGATGCCAACATAAACATGGGTATTGCCAACACCAGAAGCCGTAAGCTGATATGTAGAGCTTGTGCTTGCAATGATGGTAGCCCTGGATAGTGCTACGTAAACCAACTACAGTGGATGGCGCTTAAGTATACAACTGACGTTACATGATAAAAATGCAACAGCGCTAACACACAGGACGAAGAAAAGAAGTGACACACACTGCACTGAATTTGCAACTCACGTTGCAAGTTCTGACGTTAACCCGACATGACTCCTTCGTCATAGGAGTACGTATGTAATGTTTATAAAATTAGATAGCCAGCACTGCAACCACAATATGTTTCACCATCATCACGCCTGCATAGGGTGTTCTTCCAAAGAAGTTTCGAGACCTGACGTGGCCCTGTGGTAGAATGCTTGATTGCCACGCAGAATTCTTGGGTTCGATTCCTGCTGGGACTCTGATTTCTTGATTTCTATTCTTTGTATTCCTGGCGTCAACGCCGCCAATGTCCGTTTTTCTTAACGCTGTCGCCTTTAAATTACCCGTGTCAACGCCACCGATGTCAGTTTCTCTTAACGCTCTCGCATTTAAATTACCACTGCCTGTTCTCGCCGTTCCTGGGTAGATATAAATTGTCAAAGTCCTGTGGCGCATACCCGCATTCCGCGGCCCGTGGTATACGGGTATGAGCCACACGTGTCTGGAGAAATGAGTTTGACGACGTACGCGACGGGATTTTCACGTTATTCATGTCATGACCAGCCAGACATATTCGTCAATACCTCTTACCCTCCCATACAAATTTTGGTCTACCCCAAGTTAAGGAGGCCATCACGAGGGTACCCAGACGTAGGCGGCTAGATAGATAGATAGATAGATAGATAGATAGATAGATAGACACGTAGATAGAAACGCAAAAGTGCTTACAGTACGCAAAGAAATGCTTCGCATTTAAAACATTTCACGTGTAATGCTGTGGGGCGTGTTTAATCTACATCACTTTTTCCTGCCGTTCTTTCTTCTTTTTTTTTTTTGTGATAAAGCATCTTTACCTCAACAGGAAACGATTTTTTTTATTTTTTCAGTTCACATAGTTTATTTATGTGAGCTGGTGCAGAATACGGAACTAAATATATTTGTAGCAGTTGTTTTTGATGAGCCTCTCTTCCATTTTCTAGTCTCTTAATTAGGCAAAGTCAGTCAGCTAGCTAAAGGGCAGCGAATATCACCTTTTGCCGTTTATGTGAAATGGATGCATAAAAATGAGTGCGCACTCTCAAAAGTGGCAACTGGCCATATCCAGTGGCATGACTCGTTTAGCACTCATGAAAATGCAGAATGTACATACATGCAGTATTTAACATTTCATTACTTGGCATCGTGACTGCCTAGAGAACTCATGACGCTACATTTGCTCCCTTGATTTTGTGGAATATACTATATATAGTTTAAATCTCCCACTTAAGTTAGAGTTATGGTGCATAAATTAAAACTGCGCCTTTTGCTCTCCCAAAACTCTGTGGCTAATAGTAGATATCGTATCTGTAATGTTTAAGGACAAGTTGTGTCTTGTCATGTTCACGAGAGCAACTTTTTGCAATGTACAGGATTTGAGCAAAGCCGCATAGTGATTTCTTATGCATGAAATACCGTTCTCATTTTGTCAATACAGGGCGACATGCGAGCAACACCATGCGTGTCATTCAGTGGGGCTTTACCGGATGATGCGGACTTCTTGTGGCTAATGGTGGACAAGACAAAATGTTTCCCGGTCATGAATGCGGAGGAGGGACTCACAGCAGTTATGTGTGCAAACTGGCTATTTAACCTGCAGTACGCTCGCAAAGCGTTTAACACCCTTGTAGTTCTTGAAAGATTTTTTCTTGGCCTCGAGAAAACAACACCCAGGTCTCTTGTGACTAAGTTTCTAAACATTGTAGTGAAATCCTCACGGCCTTAGATTTACACCGCCTTATGTGAATCTTCTTTCTTATCAATTGTACTGCGCCGTATATTTTTTAAATGCGAAGCATTTCTTTGCGTACTGCAGGCACTTTTAGCGTTTCTATCTGCGTATCTATCTATCTATCTATCTATCTATCTAGCCGCCTACGTCTGGGTGATCTCGTGATTACCCCTTTAACTTGGGGTAGACCAAAATTAGTATGTGAGAATAAGATGGTTTGACGAATATGACTCGCTGGTCGTGACATGAATAATGACAATCCCGTCGCGTACGTCGTCAAACTCTTTCGGGCAAACCCTGTGGCACATACCACGGGGCGGGTATGTTCCACAGGTATGCGGGTATGTGCCACAGGTGATTGACAGTTTAGACTACCCAGGCACGGCGAGACAAACATTGGTACTTTTAACGCCAGAGCGTTAAAAAGCTGACGTCATCAGCAGCGTTGACCGGACGAATGCAAATAATAAATGTCAGGGTCCCAACAGGAATCGAACCCAAGCATTCTGCGTGGCAATCAAGCATTCTACCACAGAGCCACGCCAGGTCTCGGAACTGCTTTTCGAATAGACCCTAATGTTCGTGAAACGTCAATTGTCGTTGCAGTGCTGGCTATCCAATTTTATAAACATTACATATGTACTCCGATGATACAGCCGTCACGCCGGGTTAACATCAATTATAGTAAAGCGCCATCCACTGAAGTCGATATATGTTGCAGTGTCCAGGGCTACCATCCTGGCGAGCACAAGCGCTACATATCAGATTACCGCTTATGGTGTTGCTACTGACCATGTTGCTGTTGGCATCTCTACGCAACTGTAAACAACTTGTTATGCAAAACATATGCGACTGTGGAACATATGTCTGTGCGTACAACATTTGTACATATATTTAGCGTATTTTCGTAACGTTTCGCTCAATAAAACATTACAACACAGTCACCTTCCCTCCGCATGCTTCGCATAACATCGATTCCCAAGGTACGTGGAATCTGCCGAATTTTTTATTTTATACATTGTATTAGTGATTCGTAACAAGTAATTCGTTATGGCAAGACAACATTACGTGGGCCATTGTGGTAACTTTTACATGACAAGAAACGTGTATAAAATTTCGTAATAAATGTGTGTGCGTTCAGTTAAGAGAAAAACTGTCTTGTGATACATGTTCTTGACATTTATCCTACACAATCTATATTTAGTTACAGAAGGCGTGAAAAACAGATTTGTTTATAAGTGATGGTGTGTATCAGAGCAGCACTCTTATTTATCTATAAGCAGAATGTATTATATTAACTCGGTATAATGCTGAACCATGGTTTTGGCATGCCAGGTTTAATTGCAGATTAAGTTGCTGAAATGTGTATATTGTCTGCATCCTGCATGAAACGTGCACACTGTTTTGAGTACCATATATATTCAATTGAAAAAGTGTGTGTTTGTGTGCGTGTGTGTGAGCGCGCGCATACAGACACACACATACAAAACACCCTCTGCTGTGTCGACTCACAGAGCCTACAGTAGGTATACACGAGACGCATACTTTCTGTTTTACCCTTTGCGTCATTGAAGGGGCCATGACACGGTCACCCAACAATTTGTGGTTTTTAGCGAAAACTACAAGTAGAGGGTCTATTATGCCTATACAGATATGAAAAGTGCGCCGTGAAACAATATTTCAGTGCAAAACAGGCCCTAGAAGTCACCGGCTGTAAATCCCGCCCACCGCCGGCGACCGCCATTTTGCCATGGCGCCTGTGACGTCACGTGTAGCAAGGAGCGGTGCCGTCGTCTTCTACTACAGTTTCAGCCGCTGCAAATCGTTCAATTTCGGTGTCAAGCAGTAGAAAGCTCAAATATCTCGATTTCACGTGTAGCTGACGACGGAACAATATCGTTCGCCGGAATACAGACGATTGCACAGCCAGCTGCTAGTTACGTCACGGCTCGCGAAAGGGCCAGTGTTGCCCGACTCTCAGGCCGCTCGCATGTTTGTAAAAATATTCAATAATAAATTAAGCGCTCGACCAAATGCGCTAAAATTTCGCCAGCTTATTTGTCAATGCTCGGGGATTAACCCGCATAATACAGATTATGATCGAAAACTGGGTGTCATATGGCCCCTATAATAGCATGCATGTCTCGTGCATACCCGTTCGATGATTTGTGAGAGTCGATATAGCAGAGGGTACACACCCTTCCACCACTCGCGTAAAAGGGTGCTAAAGTGTACGAACACCATAACACCCTAATTTTATTTTGCTGGACACCCTATTTCTAGGGTGTTCATATAACACCCTTCAAGAAGGGTGTGGGCAAAAGTACCCTTAGGGTGTCTGTCTGGCGACAAGCCCATTTACACCCTTAACGCTCTCAGGCGCCACCATGAAAAGTTGTCTGTAAATGTGTCAGATCGATACAACGTTATTTCAAGGTACTCAATATTCTGTTGCCAACAAAAATGTCATAATATGTTAATTTATGCGTGTTATTGTAACTAATCCCAATGAAGTTGTAATTAAATATCTCTTTATTATGAAGTCATTGATGCTCTGTTTCGGCATAAATAGAATGTAGTATCAGTGTAGAAATGCAGTGCGAATTCATTTTTGGTCATGTCCATTTTGAGCAAAGAAATATTATACTTTTCACATGGCTCGCAGGAAGCGGCCCGTCGAACGACTCGTCGAATGTGGCAGTATATTCAGCAAAGAGATCATATGCAACAGTACACTTCAAAATGAAGTTGAATGAAGACAAATGCAGTATGCAGGAGGTTTAATTCATCCAAAGCTTGATATATCTTGCTCTTTCTTACACCCTAGTTGTTCAATTCTCCAAAGCTTGATATATCTTGCTCTTTCTTAGACCGTAGTTTATACAAATAAGAAAATCAAGTGGTGTACACAGTTGTGTACATAGCGCCTCAAAGGGGTTAAGGGTGTTAAAAAGTTGAGTGTATATGGCGCCGTCTGCAAACGCGGACCTTAACCACCCCCCTCCCTCCTCTCCCACTACGAACCCATCCCACCTTCCTGCTCTCTGTGCAATGAACCGAGGGCAAATCGAACCCACCTTCTCCTGGCCTGTCCGTCTTCTCCTCCTCCCGACGGGCCGGTGCCACTGAAAACCGGAGGGCTGGGGGGACCTCGCTACGCTCCAAGCAGCGTAAGATAACGCTTTACAAGCAGCGTAAGATGCAAAGTTTCACGCAATTTCAATGCGCAACGATTTGGTTTATACAGTGGAACCCACATATAACAATATTCAAGTGCCATGAAAATTTCATTGTTATAGCCGATACGTGCTATAAGCGGGTTGCGTGAAAAAAAAAAAGCAGATTAGAGGGGCAGCAGGCTGCTGTGAGAAAACTATACCGAATTGTATATATCAACAGTCATCAGTGATACGGATAAGAGGGCCGCCGATTTTTTGGACATGCTTGAATATTCGGAAGCTTTCACGGGACCGCCAAAAGCCCCAGGGAGCGAATGTATGACAACTTCGGAAGTTCCAGACTCTGAGAATCTTCGAATTTTCTATATTTTACACAAATGTCATGTCCGAAAGTGCATTAACAGAAGCCACCGCCGCTTTCTCGCCGTATCGAATTTCATAAGTTATTTTTGCCGCATTGCCTTGTCACTATGCAGTGAAGCATACCAATAATTCGAAGGGGCGCCGGGGGACATTGGGGTTGTGGGCCTACCTTCTCTCCGATGGTGGATCACCATCGGAGAGAAGGTATGAATGTGTACTGTGTGTGTGTCCTGTTCTTAGCCTTGTAAGTGTTACTTCTGTGTGGCGTGACTTTGATACTGGCGGCCAGTTGCCAAGGTGCGGTTTGATAACGTGTAGTTTATTTTTTTGTGTGGTTATCCCACGTGCTCTGCGAATAAGCTCTGAGCTGTCGTTTAAGGAAAGGTTTGAGGTCTAGCGCAGAGATGGCTGTGGATGTATTGGCAGCGCTTTCGTGGACGGATGCGGCCAGGTGGTCCGCCATCACGTTACCTTGGATCTCGCGGTGCCCTGGCACCCAGCACACTATGACATGTTGTTTAAATGTGTAGACTGTGCATAAAAGTGAGTAAAGCGAGACAAGGACGAGATTTTTGTGTTTTTTAAGTCTTTTCGGAGCTTTTATGACACTTAAGGAGTCGGTGTCAATTACTGCCCTTTTCTAGTTTCAATTGTTTAATGTGTTTAACGGCCGCAAGTATCGCATAAGCTTCTGCTGTGAATATGCTTGTATTAGGATGCAGAGTGGCGCCATCCGAAAAGGATGGGCCGACCGCTGCGTACGACACAGAAGTGTGAGACTTTGATGCATCTGTAAAGAATTCAGGACAAGTGTATTTGTGTTGGAGTTCCAGAAAGTATGTGCGGATGTGTGCAATAGGTGCGTGTTTTGTAACTTCTACGAAGGATACATCACATTCTATGACCTGCCATTGCCACGGCGGGAGAGGTGGGGTAGGAGCCAGACAGTGTTCAAGAAGTGGTACACCTATTTCCTCAGCGAGGCCCCTCACGCGAAGTGAGTAGGGCTCTCGAAACGAAGGACGGTTATTAAACTGTAGAGAGCTGGACAATTTATTGATGGTGGAGTGTGAAGGGTGTTCTTTGTCGGCGTTCGCTTTGAGATAGTATACAAAGGACATGTAAGATCTCTGTAGGTACAACGACCACTCGTTCGAATCGATGTACAGGCTTTCGACGGGGCTTGTGCGAAAAGCACCCGTAGAAAGACGAATGCCCAAATGGTGGACCGGGTCAAGCATCTTCAAAGCGCTTGCTGTCGCAGACTGGTAGATTATCGCCCCATAATCGAGACGCGTGCGTATAAGGCTTTTATACAGGTTGATCAGGCACTTTTTGTCACTCCCCCCACGAAGTACGTGAAAGCACTTTGAGAATGTTCATTGTTTTTATACACTTGTTTTTTATATGCTTGATATGTGATATAAAGTTTAGTTTACAGTCAAAAATTAGGCCTAGAAATTTATGCTCCTCCTGTACAGGCAATCGCTGCCCATGCAAGTCAATTTCGGGACATGGGTGGAGGCATCTCTTTCTGGAAAAGAGAACACAGGTGCTCTTTTGTGGACTTAACCTGAACCCATTTTCGTCGGCCCACCTGGACACCTTGCCCAGGCCCAACTGAACTTGTCGTTCACAGATACCAAGGTTACAAGATCTGAATCCCATCTGTATATCATCGACATAGGATGAGTAAAAGATGGTGTGTTGGATGGAGAGACGCATAGAATTCATCTTGACAATAAAAAACCGGCAGATCCCACGCACTGTTGAAATCCATGTAATGCGAAGCAGCCAGAAAGGCGCAAATCATGCAGTACATAATATCCATATCATTATTTATATGTTAGGACCTGTCATTTGTGTTCGCCATACAGTCACGTCGCGCAATACAAATTTTGATGAATATCAAGCGAGCGAACTGGACGCAAGCGCACCATAAGCGTGGCATGCAAATGGCATGCATTCCAAGATCTTCATGTTACCACCTGCCACGCTTAAACTTTTTACCTCGAATCACAGCGAGA
>JALIZH010016861.1:0-14786 GCA_030522465.1 Rhipicephalus appendiculatus
GACACGAAAACCTGGGGTACTAACTATCTGTTTTCATTAGCTCTTGGTACTATAAGCGGGCCCCATAAAACTTATGACACGAAAACCTGGGGTACTAACTATCGGTTTTCGTTAGCTGTTGGTACTATAAGTGGGCCCCATAAAACTTATGACACGAAAACCTGGGGTACTAACTATCTGTTTTCATTAGCTGTTGGTACTATAAGTGGGCCCCATAAAACTTATGACACGAAAACCTGGGGTACTAACTATCGGTTTTCGTTAGCTGTTGGTACTATAAGTGGGCCCCATAAAACTTAAGACACGAAAACCTGGGGTACTAACTATCTGTTTTCATTAGCTCTTGGTACTATAAGCGGGCCCCATAAGACTTATGACACGAAAACCTGGGGTACTAACTATCTGTTTTCATTAGCTCTTGGTACTATAAGCGGGCCCCATAAAACTTATGACACGAAAACCTGGGGTACTAACTATCTGTTTTCATTAGCTCTTGGTACTATAAGCGGGCCCCATAAAACTTATGACACGAAAACCTGGGGTACTAACTATCTGTTTTCATTAGCTCTTGGTACTATAAGCGGGCCCCATAAGACTTATGACACGAAAACCTGGGGGTACTAACTATCTGTTTTCATTAGCTCTTGGTACTATAAGCGGGCCCCATAAAACTTATGACACGAAAACCTGGGGTACTAACTATCGGTTTTCGTTAGCTGTTGGTACTATAAGCGGGCCCCATAAGACTTATGACACGAAAACCTGGGGTACTAACTATCTGTTTTCATTAGCTCTTGGTACTATAAGCGGGCCCCATAAAACTTATGACACGAAAACCTGGGGTACTAACTATCGGTTTTCGTTAGCTGTTGGTACTATAAGCGGGCCCCATAAAATTTATGACACGAAAACCTGGGGTACTAACTATCGGTTTTCGTTAGCTGTTGGTACTATAAGTGGGCCCCATAAAACTTATGACACGAAAACCTGGGGTACTAACTATCTGTTTTCATTAGCTCTTGGTACTATAAGCGGGCCCCATAAGACTTATGACACGAAAACCTGGAGTACTAACTATCGGTTTTCGTTAGCTGTTGGTACTATAAGTGGGCCCCATAAAACTTATGACACGAAAACCTGGGGGTACTAACTATCTGTTTTCATTAGCTCTTGGTACTATAAGCGGGCCCCATAAAACTTATGACACGAAAACCTGGGGTACTAACTATCTGTTTTCATTAGCTCTTGGTACTATAAGCGGGCCCCATAAAACTTATGACACGAAAACCTGGGGTACTAACTATCGGTTTTCGTTAGCTGTTGGTACTATAAGTGGGCCCCATAAAACTTATGACACGAAAACCTGGGGTACTAACTATCTGTTTTCATTAGCTCTTGGTACTATAAGCGGGCCCCATAAGACTTATGACACGAAAACCTGGAGTACTAACTATCGGTTTTCGTTTCCAGATTCTTTATGGGGCCTCCGAAGCCTCTCTTTGCGGAAGATTGTTTACGTTTATTGCAGTAGGGTTCTCTACTTACAGATCTTTAAGTATACTTGAATTCAGTGTCTTTTTTAAATACATTAGATATTCAATGAACGCATAATCAAAACGATGAACCATTTTGCGCATATCTAAGCGCGTAAGGGAATGATCACGATGTAAGGAACAAATGTCAAAGTTACGGAAAAGCAGAAAAATATTTGTACATTTGCCAGCGGTATGTCACCTGAATAAGGCCGCTCATGAATGCAATCGTGCTGGCTACACCGTTTCTCGATTCTTCAGTGGATAGCTGGACTCCATCGACATCAAGGGCCGTCGCGTTGTCGGAGATGACGCCGTATTTTTGGACCACCACACCAGTCATCAGCGCTGTCACAGGAAAGACGCCTGCGAAAGAATGTTCGAGGAGCAACGCTTCGTCCTTGTCTGTCCAGTCCCAGTGTTCCTTTAGTTGTTTTCTTTACACAAGCACCAACCGACCCAAGTAAACACTCTGGTACAGTTCGTTTTAGAAGCATAATTTGTGTACTATAATTTCGTTGTTTCATAAATACAAGCGTCCAAGAGAAAACTTAAATTTGTGCCGGATATCCGAATAGATTGATATTTTTGACTATCCCATCCCCCCATAAATACAATGCACCGCAAGCACAAATAAACACTAAGTAGACAGGACGTATACACAAAGATAACACAAAGAAACGAGATGAATCAGGCGAAGCGAATAGTATTTAAACTTGTTAATGTCCGCACACGCACGTCGAACGCGACTGTAATTTTTCCATTAGTCCTAATTCATAACGAAAAAAAAACAGAATACGAGGCCCAGACGCTGACTAACAACTGCTGCATGTCAACGCATGCCTTGTTATACGCATTGGCTGTATACGCATGTTTGCGCTATAACTCTAGGAGAAGATGGTAGTTCTTTTCATAATAAAAACAAGCCAAGTGTGTAAAGTACATGTTCTATCGTTAAGGATACCAAAACGAAATTAATTGTACGGTCGCTGAACATTCATCTTAACGGTTAAAGCCGAGTAGGGTTCACCAAAGTTCGCATGACTCCAACCTAAAGGAAAAGCGCATTTATACTGAAAATCTATTGAAGCTCATTGCTGCAAAATTCTAGAGACTATCCTAAGCACAAATAATGCTGAAGCTATATACAGCCTTATTCTCTGATTTGTCATACACAGTCTTCGTGCCTTGCCCAACGCTAGCAAAACTAATATGAGTACATTACGGAGCGTGCAACCGCAACCATTTCGTAAGTTGCGTGGCTTTCTCAGATGATGGCCGCTCTAACATCTCACGCTCACATAACGTGGACGTGTAGAGTCAGGCTACCCAAAATGAACTCGTGATTATTAGAAATAAACCCATTTGAGAGGCAGTGGGAGGTCTGGCTTATGAGCAAGGATCGAGAGAGCCAAGTTGCTCTGCTCGATCAGGCCCAGCGAGCCGCAAAGGCCAGTGGAGCCCTGGACTAGGGGGACCCACCCACCTTCGCCCTAATTGCCTCCAGTACAATAAAGTTTCTACTACTACTAGTACTTCTCAGATGATCTTCGACAACTGCAACAATTGCTATTGCACAGGCAGAGCCTGTTGCAACTCATATTATTGTTGATATATTAAGAACGCACATTCGATAACTATCACTGACCCCATCACATAATTTAGCGTTCTTGCCAGAGTGGAGGCTTCGTCTTTCGTTCTGCGGTATTGTGACGAGTCACCATGACTCATTCTCATCTGACTTAAAGTCTGCGAAGCGTCCGTCACCTGCAATGTTATGCCACCAACAACCTGATCTTTGCTGATCGGTTCCTCGAGACGTTAGAAAGGAACACCTGTTACTACTAGCCCTAAAGTAGTTGCGTCTGCTTATCCAAAAACGAAACATGCATTGACCGCACGCACAAACGGGCAGCTGC
This sequence comes from Rhipicephalus appendiculatus, assembly GCA_030522465.1. Classification (NCBI taxonomy): domain Eukaryota; kingdom Metazoa; phylum Arthropoda; class Arachnida; order Ixodida; family Ixodidae; genus Rhipicephalus; species Rhipicephalus appendiculatus. The sequence goes on from JALIZH010016861.1 coordinate 3,452, forward strand.
ACAGATTCTAATAGCTGTACTGCAATACTGGTTGTGTCATCTCGCCATTTCTCCGCCTTGTAAATTTTCACATGTTGCAACGTCGGCAGCGGCAGGACTTCCAGCGCTCCAAGGTGCAATCAAATACGTACTCTAGCAGGAAAGCTAACCACTGGGCAATCTGCTCCGAGACTTGTCAGCCTTACAAGAGCCACAGTTTGCCTTACATCATAGATTACACGAACAGATATTGAGTGACATAAGGCACGATTACTGCGAAGTGCTCGATAAGGCGGAACATTAGTTGTTCCTATCCATTGAGAAATTATCGCCAACGACAGCACCTACCAAGCACCTACACGCACTGGTCACCAACAAGATGTACAGATACCGACACCACATTGCAGAACGGACGTTGCGCGATAACTACAGTCACATGCCTTACCGCTTCACAATTTTGGAAACAAATACTACAGCGGGGTTCTTGGACGTTCGCTTATAATCTTTCAATCATGATTTGCGACTTCGTTTGCTACCTGAAGTTTCCCATTGCTGTGTTGCACGTGGCTGAACGTGGCATATACGAATTCTTATTCTATCCTGATATGTCCAGAGGTCCGGTACGCTACTTTCGCGGCTGCGCGGAGATAATTGAACACTTTCTGTGCTTACTGCCCATTCTTAAAAAAAAAACAGGTGTTCTCCAGAAACTAGACTGCGCCTCCTTTGATGCCAGGCCATTTCTGCATGATTGCATGTTCTTTGTCTACGCAGCCGCACATACACAAGCCCACAAAATTCCTTGTATACTTCGACAAGTCGACGGGACTTCGGGAACGCTTGTGAACTGCACACTGCGCTGATGCGCTGGTGCGTGTTTAAGTTGTGTTTTGTACCCGTTTCTTCGTTTTGTTCTGTTCCTTTCGTCAATTTGCGCAGAAAAATATGTAATCTTGATCTACAAGCACGTGTTCATGTTCTTTGCCTTCACACTGTATTTCCAATCTTTCCTGTCCCTTTTTTGTTCTCTATATTATCCATCACTCATCTGTTCTGTTCCCCTCACCTAGTTTAGCATCGCCAACTGAAAACGTGCTCGGCTAACCACACCAATTTCGCTTTCCTTATAATCTCTCTCTCGCTCAAATACTCAAGATCGCAAGCTTCATTTTACCGGTTCTTGAGCGCTAGCGCACGATATTTGCGGGTGGGGAATGACTATTTTGTTTGTCACATCCAACGGTTAGAATGTTGAAGCACCACGCACTAGGACTGAAATAAGGAAAGAAGTGGAAATTTTAAGGGCTCGTTTTTTCCTTGTTTAGACACGATATTAATAAGAACTAACAGACAATAATGCCAGGGAAAGTAAAGGAGATGTTATTAGTAGTAAATGTAATTACATTACGTTTACTACTAATAACACTAAATACATTTACATTACATTTACTACTAATAACATCCCCTATACTTTACTTGGGCATTATTGTCTGGTTAGGTCGTATTAAAACTCAACTAGTATGAAGAGATTAAATGGGAACCTTTATAACAGTGCCGTACTTGTAAAAGCTGCTATTGACGTATTATTTCAGCTGTTTTATAAGCAGAGCAACCGGCCGTAATTGCGATAGTGAGTCCACAAAGCACCTCCAATCTTACTAAACTGCAAGTTTCGTAGACCTGAAGCAAGCTATGAAAGTAAATTTTGATGACTATCCTGATACAGGAGCGTTTCCTTTCAGCCGAATTGTATAGTGCGCTCTTAGACGATGAAAACAACATAATCGAGCAAACATACCCATGAAGCCACGCTTCCGGGTATTCACGTATGCGATTAATTCGTGCATCTTACCTATAGATACATAAGGCGAAGTCCCCATTAAAGCGTAGATCAAGCCGGGGTAAAGTGAACTGTATAGGCCCAGAACTGGATCTACTCCGGCTATAATGGCACACACAAGACCTGTAACGAAAGATATGAACAATTTCTTGCTGACGTTTCATATTTCTCGCACATTAAGCGTCGTAGGTGTGATTAGAAAGGGAATATCCTGTAAAAATGCCATACTTTCTTACGTGCTTAACTCTTGTACGAGAATATCAATATTTCTTATTAGAAAAAAGATACACTGTAAACCACTTTGCACCCTTAAGGGTGTTTCAAACAGGCAAAACACCCTTTTGCCTAACCAAAATTTGCAAAATTAGGGTGTAAGGGTGTTTTCCTTCCCCAAAACACCCTTAAGGGTGATGTTCTAACTAAAACACCCTTTAGGGGGTAAGGGTGTTTTGGCTGATGGAAACACCCATGGCCCATACAACAGCGTACCAGATGATAACTGAGACTCGCTGATTAAAGAGTCGCTGGACCTTAGGCGAGTTTAGATTAAAAGTTATGTCTCTTTTAGGGGTATCTACAAGCATACCATAAATTTACGCCTGATATCTTAATGTTTAGTGCTCACTTATAGGGAACAGGAATATCCCCACCGGCACTGAACGGTGGCTTAAGATACCAGCTATATATAGCCGATGGTCACTTTAAGGCTATGTAGCGCGTCGCAGAGTCCATGGGATATTTTACAATACGCTCTGTTGTGTGTATGGTCTGGCGCGCGCGTGCACCTTCTGTGCTGATGTCAACTGGGATTCCACGTTCCCTGACTGGTAGATTTCATTTTTCCGATTTTTTTTTTCAGTCATAAGGGTGTAAGGGTGTTTAGGCCATTAGAAACACCCCATGATATGGGTGTTTTGGTACGTCAAAACACCCTTTTCCTAGGGTGTAAGGGTGTTAGTTATAGACACGGCAAAACCCCCTTAAGGGTGCAAACTGGTTTACTGTGTAGCCGCTACATTCATTCATTATTATACGTTGCACAAAAAATTATGCCTGTAAACTATAAACAACCCAATGTTCTCGTAGTTGAAATTGCCACAGTGGGCACATAAACCGTGTTCAGACACCTTCATACGCATCTGTCGGCATGCGACATTTAGTAGCAGCCTTGTTTAAGAGAACGCTGTTATTTGGAAGGAATGGAGAGGGGAGAGTGAATAAATGTGTAATAAGCAGATGGTAATGCGCGCAGGGTAATGGTGCGTAACAGCACAGGTTATTATGGTAACGTTACTTAAGAAGAAAGCGAAAAGCCACGGGAAATTGTTTCCAGAGTTAAGCCGTGTTCAGACTACGTGCGCAACGTACGCATCCTCGGTAAGGATCGTAAGCGTAAGCGCAAGCAACGTAATGAGCATGTTCAGACGTTGTTGGATTTAGCGTAAAGTACGTAACGTAAGACGTAAATGTTGCCGGGCCCGCGACTTTAATGACAACTACAGATACGACCGTTACGTACGACCAATGGGCAAAGCAGTTTCGATTTTCACTTTCCGTTCGCGGGGCTTCTGGCCTCCCCCGATTCCGCGTCTTCATGCGCGTCTTGAGAGCCATGCAGTAGCGTGTATGTGCAGTTGGTTTGCCGGACTAAAGCGCAGACGCGATGTGCGTTGTTATTGTGAGCACACGTAGCGTCTTCCCTTTAGCCCAACCAGGCCAGCCATGGCCAAACACACGAAACTTGCTAGGCTGAAATTGTAGCGAGGACGCAACGCACATTCAGAGTGGTGATTGGCGCGTCGTAAAAAACGTATCGTACCGAAAAGATCAATGTTAACATACGTGGTCGCTAGCTACGCAAACTGACGATACAGCCGTTACGCGATACGACATTTATGAAAGATGCGGCTGCAGTCTGAACGCGGCTTTACATTCAAGAGCTATAGCTGCTAAAAACGTACAATCATTTCTCTATTTAATGTAGTCAAGTTGTAAGAGTAGCTTGTTCTGCGTGTAGCTTATGCGATAAATTAATCGTCACGAAATTTTGTCTACAATTCATCGAGCGTGTAAATCAATATCAGTGTGTTTCGTGCCTTAAGAAATCTGGCGATGCGCAATCATATATATAGTTCTCCTTTACATCTGAACATTTGCTGGTCTAAACTAACCGAGGCTGTAAATAAGCGCGAAATAGCAAAGAAACGAAGGTGGACCTATATTCACTCACCTTGCGGCACGTGAAGCACAGCTACCGAAAGTCCTGCAAGGACATCGGGCACGAGGAAGGAGCGCAGGTTGTAGCTTCTGATCCACGTTATGCATGGGAAGAGCCCAAGAAAGAACGACGGTACACGGCGGAGTGCGCGATTGCACGCTTCTGCATTGCTCTCACTGAACGATGCCTCCTCCTTTGGATCAGGTTCGAACAAAGCGAGAGCATCGGTGGTTAGCGCCTTTCGGTCGACAAGGACCCGGACGTCTGCTGGCAAGGTCAACTCTGCAACAGTACACACAGATACCATCGTGCGCGTTAAGACGAAAGCGTCAAGTGAAACACTGAGTGCAGAATGGACTGTTGGGCGAGTTGGTATTCCATGTTTCAAGAAAAGTGCGCGAAAAACGTGGACGAAGAGAGACGGGAACAACACAAGTGCATCTTCGTCCACGTTTTTCGCGCACTTTTCTTGAAACTGAGTGCAGATGGGCCGGTTGATACATATCTGCGCGTGAAAACAGCGCGCAAAGACATTGGAATGAAGCGCACAGACACGGCGCTGACTTACACCTGAATTTATTAGCTCTTGAAAAGCAATAAATAGGAACAGATATGTGACGTAACAGAAACAACAAATCGACACGCTTAACTTCCAGGTCCATTCAGCACGATAGCAAAAAGCACCTGAATTTCGCCACCGCAGTCTGTGTGCTTCATTCCGTTGCCGTCTTTGCGCGCTGTTTTCACACTCAGTCATAAGTACGAATTCACCAGACGCCGACCATAAAGAACGCTGCGTGCGGTACAAAAAAAAAAAAAAAAACATTGATTCATAAAGCTCATGGGTGAATTGGGAATTGAACCCGAGTAGCCTGTGTGGAAGGCGAGTGGTTGACCACTGAGCCACGCCACTGCTTTGAACGAAGATCCTGCACAGGTCTCACGCCAGACAAAGAGCGACGTTTGCCCTTATAAAAATGAGTATTGAGTTGTTGTTGACATTCCGGTCACTATTCATTGAATCAACCGATTTTCAACTACTTGGCAAGATGTCTTGACGTTGCTCAATATATACTCAATGGTTTTTTTTCTGTTGATTACTTAACGAAAAAGTCATTGACAAAAAATGTTGACTTATCGTTGCGCCTTTATTGAGTTGCAGTGTATGTATGAGCGCGCATTGCCAAGCCTTCAAGTATCGAAACCTTTTTATGGATGAAACCACCCCAAGTAAGCAGCGCATATCGCAATAGAATGCATATTACAAACGTCCTGTGCATATGCGGTCATCTATCGCTTGCGTACTAGCTATATACGTTTGGCAACGTGATTTCTTCCAGCCTGTCCGTTTAATTAGCTCTAACCGAACGACTCACCACATGACTATTCAGGCGGCAACGATGCTATAGCTGACTTCTTGCTGCAGTAACGCAAACAATGCAGTAAAAGTGTAACTTCCATGTACACAGCCGTAGGCAGCAACTGCACTGCCGCTGAATACACAAAGAAAGCTTGATTAATTAATTGCTGGGGTTGTATGCGCCAAAACCACAATATGATTGTTAGGCACTCCGCTGTGGAGGGTTCCGGAAAGTTCAAACACCTGGGGCTTTTTAACATGCACCTGAATCGAAGGAAATCAGCCTCCAGCATTTCTGCCTACTTCAAAAAAAATGGGGGACCCCTTACGCGTTATCCCCCCCCCCGCACACACACGCACGCACGCACGCACGCACGCACGCACGCACGCACGCACACACGCGCACACACAGACACACACACACACACACACACACACACACGCACGCACGCACGCACGCACGCACGCACGCACGCACACACACACACACACACACACACAACATTGAAGTCGACACACACACACAAAAGCGCGCACGCGCCATATCGCTTTCACAATCGCTAGCCTGCTCTCGCTTCTCGGTGGAGACTTACTGTGCTGCAAAGCCAAATTGCAAACGACCCACGGCTCTTCTCTTTATTTGCATCTACCTCAAATTTTCCCTCAGGGCCAACGCTGGTCTTTCGCTCAACATTGAAGTCGACGCCGCCAATCGACACCGGGATTTCTGCATAACGATCTCTTCAACGAACTCCCGTTAAAATGCTACTGCCGCGGCCGGGATGGAACTCGCGATAGATATTCGGCAACAGCCCAGAACTGCAAGCACTGCTCGACTACGGTGGCCCCAAAGGAATAGTGGTTTGAGAATATAACGTTCATATGCAGTTTTTTAAGGTAGGCATCATTGATGTACCGCCGCGGACGCGCACAACACGATGAGATGACATAAAGGTATCTCCCAACGGATCGCCGGGGCCTCGGCGCAGAATGCGACGCCTGCCTGCACGCGGTGTCGATAAGACCGTGTATCTCAAACCTCACCGCAACGAGATATCAGATGAACGTGATGTACCGGCGACTATCTTCCCTTTACATTTTGTTTTATTACTACTCCTGCTGTTGGCGAACGAACGCCACCCGCGCCATGCGCTCCTTGCAGAAACCGCGGCAACGCCGCAACATGTTGCAACTTGCTAGCCTGCGCGCCATGTCATATTGCGACGAAGAAAGTAGCGCGCAAGAGGATAAATTTGTGAGGTGGTGGATTGCGTCAGCAGTCATAATCATGACTGTTCAAAGGTCTTTAACCAGTAAGCTTTACGGAACTAATAACAGCGATAACAGCCTAACTACCTAACGGGCTTCGCAGCGGCGTTGACAACGACAGCGCGGATGGATATCCGCCCTGCCGTCTGTGTCAGTTGAGCGCATTGAAATTCCGACGTGCCGGTCGCGTGTGGCGCGCTCGCCTCCTCTCGCTTTATTTAGTGCAGTGTAAATACCGTGATTCATGAAAGGTATGAACGCACTTGTGAAGAAGCTACTTCGTGGCATGTTCAGCAGTTGTGGACCCTGCATGCAAGTACGGTTTGTCTGCGAGTGGCGGCTGCGCGGACTGTGAGGCTTAGTTCCGTAATCGTTACCGACGGAGAAATGGACGTCTCAGCTTGCGTGCGCGACTCTCGCAGTTTCATTTCTGCTTAGCTGCAGGAATGGACGCGATCACCTTGATGTGCTTTTACCACTCCTGGAATATGCGGATTAAGAAACTACGGGCCGCCATCGTTGAAGGTGAGTTCGTTTTCGTTTACCTGTACACCCTTTTATTCGAAAACCATGAAGAATAAAAACGCGTGTTTTGTTGCTACATCAGCTGCATGGGCGCGACATGTTTCAGAAGTACTTGACTGCGTTAGCGTTGTGCCATCATGATTGAACTGCCCTAATATAAATGTAACGTTTCATTTCTGTTCAGTTTCGAACATGCTGACTTATTGGCGCGCTTATTTGAGCATGGTTCAAGGTATGCATTAACGCTTACATTCGATCGAACGCATGCACTACTTTTTTGCGTCTTCAGAACTGCTTGTGCCTCGTAATTAGGCACACGCTATTACGACGGGTGTCGTGTTCTTTGTTTTGTCTCCAGCAACCTTGCGGGTAAGAAAATGTTTGTACCAGCACGGTTGTGTCTTTCTGCACAGTGCTATTTCCAATAGCTGGATGCGCTAGTCTAGTAATGTTTCGAATACGTGAGGGCGAGTGTTGAATCGTGTTCCGGGGCGAGGACTTATGCGTCTTTTTTCTATGATGTTACTTTGCCTAGTGTGTGTCGACGCGCGCCTTCAAAGCTGTGGCTTAGCGTTTCCCTTCTATGTTAATATCCGCGCTCTGTAAAGCTTGCATCTCTCGAGAGGGGCAGTAAAAAAACGTATACTCGCGTGTCGCTTCAGCCTGGTCATTTGTGGCATGTTCGCCCTTCTGCAAGCCGTATGATGTGATGGAGTTTTCGCCTTTTCACGCCGACTTCTTGGTAGTAATTTGTCATAATTTCCTTTTTTTTTCATATTTTTTGCAGGAGGGACTTACCCTTTACATGTTGAAACAGATGCTACACCAATTAAGTTATGGTTTTCTTCTCTGATGATGTGGTTTTTGCAGTTTTTCGCTTTAATAAAGGTACATGTCCGCACATTTGCGTTTTTCTTTTGTTGGGCCTCTTGAAAGAAAACGAAAGGTCACAGAACTTATGAAAAAGTTGACTTCTCCGAGTGACTGTGCATGAGTAATTCAATTTGCTTTTGTGCCCGTGTCTATATTTTAATTTTCGCTAAGTTTACTGTGTTTCCAGGTTTTCACGTGTTTTGGCAGAATTGAAGCGTTATAGCTGGCGATAAAGTTTCTGATATAACACGCGAACTGTGCAGGCCTACTGTAGCTCTTTATGCAAGCATACGTTGTACATCACAGTGCGCATGTACAGACAGCTATGCGCTCATATAAAACCCACGTAAGCGCACCCAGCAGCTCTTATTCAAGTTCCGAGAAAGACCTTTTGGACAATGCCTACTGAGGCCTGTGCCTCAGTGCATGTGCCTCAGTACGCATTGTTCGTATTGCGGTAGCATGTTGCACTTGTATATGTACAAGAATTCAGCAACTATTAAAACGTACAGTACGTGTACTTTCAATAAATACATAATCGAATTTCAATGCTGCTTCAATTGTAAGTCAATAATTATTCATTAGAGCTGTCAGTGAATGAAATTCAATGCTCCATGTACTTTCAATAACAAGTCGACAACCATTCAACTACTTTTATGTCAATAAAATTTTGGTAAAAGATCGGTGGCCAATATTCTATACGTGTCAACAATAAGCTCAATGACTTTTCAATAGACCGACAACGACTATTCAGTACAATATGTCAACATTGAGCAATGGCGCTTCAATTATTTTTCAATAAGATTTTTTGTAAGGGTACAGAGGTAGTACTGCACAAAAGAAGCGCGGAATTCCACTTGACTTCACGCCATGCAACTTTCGTAACGAGTGCAGCTACGTAGGTGCTCGCATTGCCTTAATCACGCCTATTGGGTGCCTCACCCTAGTCCGCGCACCTTTGAAGAAGACGTACAGAGACGATGGTGCTCGCACAAGGAGTTCACACGGTGGTGAAAGCACAACTGCCAGCAATTATTCCGGGTATGTAACAAAGCTCGAGATAACTGCATTGTCAATACCGTGCGAAACAGTGTTTGCTAAACATCACGCAATACTGTCAATGTGTCGCTCCGCTTGAGCCTAAGAATCACGAAAACAGGGTTATGGACACCTTTTCTTGCCAAAATGATGCGTCCGTGAACTCAACATGTTTTGAAGTAGCTGCGTTGCACTCTTAAAACTGTCTCGAGTATCATGATGTAGAACAGCGCAATGACAAGGGAAGGTAGAAAACAGAACAGGACAGGCGCTGACTGGCACTAAGTTTAATCACATACGAAGGGAAAATATATACAGTGGCGCAGAAAACAGCAAAAGAGAAGAAAAAAATACAAGAGCACATTTAGTAATGTGAAATTGCGGGCTAGTTGGTTTTGCATTATGAAATAGGAACAGCGCGAGAGGGTACACACGAAAGAAGCAACACGGACAAGCGCTGACTTTCGACTGAACTTTTATTGAACCCGAAATAAAAATATATACGGAAAAATTAAAAAAAAACATTAAAGCATGCCCAGATTTCATGGAATAATCACATGTGCTTCTCCAAAAAAGATAATTCTTTCGTCGACAGACAGATGCCGTACTGATGCAGAGGGAATGATTGCGGTTTCTTCGAACAGGGGGGGTGAATCAGCCGGAACGGTAATGAATAGCTAAAAAACCTTGTTTTGGCATTGCGCACATTGTTGTGCTCACGAAGGCAGTCATTTAGACACCTTCCTGCCTGGCCTACGTGGCATCCCCTGCATGAAACTGTGATTCGATAAATGACATTGCTGGTGCATTCTAAGTATTGTTTACTATGCTTGATGGTGCACTTGCGCTTCTTTTGCTTCACGGGACAGGTGACGCGTGAAAGATATGAGAGTTCATGGAGTACCGAAAAAACCACTTGAACACCATAACCTTGCCCTATTTTCTTGCGACGATGTGATATTCTATGCATGTATGGAATGACCGAAACCCTGTTTCGCCGACAAGCTTCCATGTCTACCTGCCGACCATTTTTCCTGCAGTTTTTCTTTTTCTGTATGTTGTTTCCGCTACTGACGTGAGCAGCTTTTGTGGGTAACCTGCTGCTTTGAGCCGACATATCTGAGCAGTGAACCTTTCAGTGACAGCATGTCTACAAGATTTTTCCAAAGCGATGGAAAGACATGTTTGAACAATGCTTCTCTTGACTAATTTTATGTGTGATGATGTGTATGGCAGCAATGGTTTTTGTGCTCGCGGCTCGTAAGTCCAGCATGTATGTTGAATGGAAAATGTGAGCCACATATCTAGAAACAGAACGGTGCTGTCCCGCGGCATTTCGTGTGTAATAGACACTGGTGATAGACATCCTTCAAAAAAGTGTGATGAGGTGACTGCTAGCAGATTTGAAGTTTTGAAGATTTGAAGTTAGCAGGAGTTTCGAGTCATGCCTGTGCTCGAAACTTCTGCGCACAAGAACCCTATACAAGCATTATGTCGGGAAGGAACCGTGTTCATATGCGCAATATAACGTGGTAGACCAGTGAAACAACAACCACGGGTCACAGAATGCGAATTGTGTAACCAGGCGTCACACAATATGAATTGCATTACGAGGGGGTCGTTGAATACTTCCAATCCATTACAAAGGGCTCAGCCATAATTCTTCGTCGTCATTACCAACCGAATCAATTAATGGAGTAGGGGGTACCTTGCAAGCGTACTTGTATTCCCCCAAGATAGTTTGCAACGGGTTTTAGAAATGGCGCTCTCCCTGCTTTCGCTGTGACTGTGCTGTGCGTTCCGCGCAGGCCTGGCGGTCTTTTTCTTTCGTGACTGTCAAACTCGTCAAACGACTCTGGCGAGTCGTTCGACAAATTTGACAGTGACGAGGGGGGATAGAAACAGTAAATATATACAGCATTTCAATTCAAACATGATGGACACTTTTTTTAGTTTTAGTGGCTCACCCGCCGCCATCTTGAATTTCGGTCCGGGACCAAGCAGTGCCCCCCCCCTCCCAAACCTGGTCGGATTATCATTCACTGTAGGGGGGGGGGGCGCTTTCTCGACATTTTATGGTAGTTATCAACAAATCGGGGTGTTCTCAAAACACTGCTACCATTACGGCGTTCAGTAAGAGCCCTGTGTAGCTTTGCTAGCAACACCTCACTCAAAAGTGGGGCCATGCATGAACCTATAGACAACTCTTTTTGTCTTATTTTGAAGAAATATG